>JAWZYT010002929.1:0-85000 GCA_034508575.1 Petrolisthes manimaculis | reverse complement strand
ATATGTTTAAAGATGTGCATGTGTGTATACGAGTGTTTTCAGATGTGCATGTGTATATATATGTGTTTAAAGATGTGCATGTGTGTATATATATGTTTAAAGATGTGCATGTGTGTATATATATGTGTGTGTTTTAAAGATGTGCATGTGTATATATATATGTGTGTGTTTAAAGATGTGCATGTGTATATATGTGTGTGTGTTTAAAGATGTGCATGTGTATATATATGTGTGCGTGTGCATGTGTGTACGTACGTGTGTGTGTTTCTCGTAGCCCTTTCCCGTGCTCTACTTTGACGGCATAAAGGTGTTTGATGAGTAAAGTTTGTCTGGTCTGAAGAGAGTGGAAAACCAAGGACGCGGTGACAAAGACTCAACCCACCACCTCCACCTCCACCACCACCACCTCCACCTCCACTCCACCACCACCACCTCCACCTCCACCTCCACCTCCACCACCACCACCTCCACCTCCACCACTTCCACCACCACTACTCAACCCACCTCCACCTCCACCTCCACCTCCACTACTCAACCCACCTCCACCTCCTCCATCTCCACCTCCACTACTAGCCATCATGCACCACCACCAGAGGCCTGAGGGGGTGAGGGGAGAGTGTGATGGGGGGAGAGGGGTGAGGGGAGAGTGTGGGTGGCGAGAGGAGAAAGAGCAGGGGGGAGAGAGGAGAGAGGAGGGGAGTGGGAGGGACAGGAAGACATACATATTGAATAATTGATTGATTTACTGATTGATTGATATTAGGCACCGCAACAGTGAGGTTATGTGGCGCCAGAAGCAGGAGAGAGAGAGAGAGAGAGAGAGAGAGAGAGAGAGAGAGAGAGAGAGAGAGAGAGAGAGAGAGAGAGAGAGAAAGAGAGAGAGAGAAATGGGATGGTGGGGGTGGGAGAGAAAAATAGATAAAAACACAGAAAAGGAGAGAGAGAGAGAGAGAGAGAGAGAGAGAGAGAGAGAGAGAGAGAGAGAGAGAAAGGAGAAGCACGAATCATCCAAATAAAGACAATGGGAACAGGAGAAGCACATGGAGGAATTAAGGAGGAAAGGAGAGATGGAGGGAAGGAGAGAAGGATAGAGATGGAGGAAGGGAGAAGAGTGAGAGGAAAGGAGGAAGGGAGAAAGAGAGAAAGAGAGGGATAGAGGGAAGGAAGGAGAGAGGAAAAAGAGGAGAGAAGAATAAAAGGAGAGAGAGAGAGAGAGAGAGAGAGACGAGAGAGAGAGAGAGAGAGAGAGAGAGAGAGAAAGGGAGTGAGTGAGTGAGTCTAAATCTTCCTTGTCTGAGCTGGCCTACACTGGGTTCGATTCCCGGGGTGTGGTAACTATTCAAATACACACACACACCATACACACACAAAGTCTTGGTGCCACCTCTCTCTCTCTCTCTCTCTCTCTCTCTCTCTCTCTCTTGGTGCACCTCTCTCTCTCTCACACACACATCTCTAATGCTAAATAATCTTTCTTTTTTCTCACTCTCTCTAATGCTAAATAGTCTCTCTCTCTCTCTCTCTCTCTCTCTCTCTGTCCTGGGTCCCAAGTGGCGCCAAAACTCTTGAATTAAAGCACCGTATAGGAAACAAACAACCCAACAAACAAAAACAAAGAAACACTCACTCACCTTTTAATAATGTTCTTCATCTCCGTCCCTCAACCTCCAATTAATTAATATCGGTTCCAGGGTTCATATAGATATGAACCCTGATCGGTTCAGTGTTTCTGTCAATTTTCCGAGAACAAGAAAACAAATACTATGAGAGAGAGAGAGAGAGGGTGTGTCCTCATGATGTGCGAGAAAAAGTGTGTGCATGTGTATCCTCAAATTAGGAGAGAGATAGAGAGAGAGAGAGAGAGAGAGATGAGAGAGAGAGAGAGAGAGTGTGTGTGGGAGAGGGAGGGGGAGAGAGAGGGTGTGTGTGTGTCCTCATGATGGTGTGTGTGTGTGTGTGTGTGTGTGTGTGGGAGAGGGAGGGAGACAGTCATTGTGATCTTCTCTCTACCTAACCTGAATTGGCTCACTGACTGACTGACTTTTAGAATTCACTGTTTGTAAATCATCTCTTTGTCCATTTCCAAGTGTAGTAGTAATTAAGGGGCAATTCACTTTGGTTACACACACCACACACACACACTTACACACACACACAGGTAAGCCATCCTCCTTATAGTGTTGAGGTGGTAATTCTTTTTTGGTTACATTGGAGTACCTTGATTCCTCCAGAGTATATAATTATGCCAGGAAACACAGCTGAACCAGAAGAGCAAAAATAATGGTGTATGTTCTGTTGCTTGGAATAGTTTGGAGGATTCAGTTACTCCACATTTACCAACACAAAAAAATCCCCCTATTAATTTTAGAGACTAAATTATATATCTATTATTATTATTATTATTATACATCAACAAAATAATAATACCTAATAATAATAAAGTGATGGAAAAAAGATTATGCAAATGTTGGTATTTAAAGTGATATCTTGACATTTCACTAAACTATACTCGTGAGTGTATGTGTGTGTGAAAGTGAATATAAAGTGTGTGTGTGTCCTTCTCTGCGCGGGTGCGTGTCTGTGTGTGTGTGTGTAAAAAATATTATAAAGTGTGTGTGTTCTCTGCGCGCGTGCGAGTGTGTGTGTGTAAGACTGGTTATAAAGGGTGTGTGTGTATGTGGGTGGATGTGTGTATTTATGATAATCTAAGTGTGTGCTTAACTGTGAATGTGTGTACAGTATCACACACACACACACTCGCGCGCGCGCGTGTGTGTGTGATAGATATGGGTGTACATGTTTGGGTGAAAGGGTACATGTGTGTGTGTGTGTGGTTACAAATTGTGTGTGTGTGTGTGTGTTTAAGTGGTTACAAAGTGTGTGTATGTATGTTTGTGTATGTGTGTTAGAATGGTTACAAAGTGTGTGTGTGTGTGTGTGTGTACATTAGACCTTTGGTGGGCCATTAATGTATACCTTGAAGCAGTGTATATAATTAATAAAGGTCAGGGTCACTTCAGTATTATAAACAAATTAAACTATCATGACCCTTACTGAAACCACCACCACCATCACTACCATCACTACCATTATTATTATTATTATTATAGCTACTTCTAACAATATCATCACTATATACTACTACCACCACCACTATCACTACTACTATTACCATCACCACTACCACTACCCCCACCATCACTACTACTACCACTACCACCACCACTACCACCATCATCACTACCACTACCACCATCACGATATCAAATACAGGGAAAAACAGAATAAGGAAAAAAAATGGATAAATCTGGAACCACTAACAATAACCAAATAACCAAATAACAGGATACCCTTATTTATTGATTTTGTTTATCTTCTGGGTCCTGTTTCCAGCCTGGCATATAAATTCTATACTTTGGAGGAATCAAGGCACTCTAATTCACACACAAAAAAAGTATACAATTCCCTTTTTACCCGGGATCTCACTTTGTTTACATATCGACTGGGTTTCCCGCGAGGAGAACAAACGATGGTGGCAGATCTGTTCAGTTCACCCCATCAACGGGTTACACAACTTACAACGCTTTGTTGGTCTATTTCACTCTTTTTAGTGTCTTTCAAACTCTTTCTCTTTTTCAGTGACGAGAGAGAGAGAGAGAGAGAGAGAGAGAGAGAGATGGTGTGTGTACTCTGACTAATCTATGGATAATATAAACACAAACATACAGGAATACACACACATACATAATCATATACCCTATTAATTAATACTATTAAATTATACAGTATATACAAATTTAGAACAATGCATACACATAATTATACAGTATAGTATTCACTCACACATTCAAATATGCATAAGGCTGCGTACGTATACATGATATTCAATACACAGGTTAATAAACAGTGTATATTTACTGTATAAATATAATCCAATTATTTTTCTGTATGTAAATTATCTCTATTTATAACTAATAAGAAATTTGGTTTATATTTTTACTTGATTTACCTAATAAGAAACACTATATTGTACTTTATTAAAAAAAAAAAAAAGTCTTTCAATAATTAAGTGCATATCTGTAATAAATACCAATCCATTAATACTGTATCGTGAAAATAAAAAAAAGGCGAAAGAAACACACTAAACTATAAATGTAATACACTTATAACATGCACAAGGCCAATAAATACCATATAAGTCTGAAAAAAAGAAATGAAAGGTATAGAGTGAAGGAATCCATCAAAATATTTACATAATATTATAGGTACAAGAATCATTAATCACTCGACAACAACAATTTTGAAAAATAGTTCATTTATTCTCAGCAGATACAGCCACCCATCCAAC
This sequence comes from Petrolisthes manimaculis, assembly GCA_034508575.1. Taxonomy (NCBI): domain Eukaryota; kingdom Metazoa; phylum Arthropoda; class Malacostraca; order Decapoda; family Porcellanidae; genus Petrolisthes; species Petrolisthes manimaculis. The sequence continues at coordinate 80,652 of JAWZYT010002929.1, read as the reverse complement.
ATGTTTTCATAATAATAATAATCATCTAGTTTTCTGTAGCACTCCAGTACATGCTTATATGGTGTGCCTTTAGCTCTTTACAAAATACTGATGTACATGTATGCTAAATATTTAGAAGCCACAGTGGGTAACCTCTCCACAACAGGTGATCAAATTGACAAGACTTGGATATAGTTAGGAAATAAAATAAAAAATAAATAATAATAATAAACAAAAAATAATACTATTCAGTCTTACAATTGCCTTACAGAGTTCATACACCCTCAACATCACCTCATTAACATGTGTCAAGTACAGTACAGTACTCATAATACAGTACAATGCTGGGATAAACATCTGCTACGGTACAGTATATTTCGCCACGTGTCGTGATTTCGTAAAGTTTCCCCGGCACAATATTCAATCTTCGTACAATTTCGTCGCATGTGTGTTGTGTTTCTGTATTGCTTCCCCGGCGACAGTCAATCTTTGTACAATTAATTTATAAGCCACGTGTCGGGTTTTCGTAAAGCTTCCCCGGGGACATTCAATCTTCGTACGATTCAACCACAACGTGTGTAGGGCTTCAAAGATAGTTTCCAAGGTGCCGTTCAACTTTCATACAAAACAGCACGCAATGTGACTACCAGTGGTCACTGCACATTATAATATTATGAAGGCATGCTGAAGGGTGCAGGAACTCCAAAGCGACGACAACAACAGTTAATTACCCTGACAATAGGGGTTTCTCACTCAGCTGATTGACGTGACGTCACGATGTAAACACCCGCCATGATGGTAGACTGGCAGGGTTGCCATTTGGTATTTTTCATTACCAAATCAGGCTCAATATACTGTAGTAATGAAAAATCTGTTTGGTAACATATAATTTGATTTGGTATTGGATCTGAAAGGTGAATTGTCTGATGTCTTGTAGATTAACTTACAGTACAACAAAATCTTCATCTACAGTTGTACACAACATCGGCTACAGCTGCTATTTTTAAGTGGAGATATTAATTACTCTTATACCGGTATATCAAATGTGTTGGTATATATATACAGTATATATATCTGTGAATGTAAGAAATATATACATACAGTATAATTATAAATTACACTAAATGTACGATAACTCCATTTATCAATTAGAAACACAGGGTACTGTTCTCTTTATTTGCGCTATCATAGTTCTGAAACCTATCAATCAAATCTCGTCTACGCATTCATATATTTTGATCTGGTGAATGCAAATATCAATAGCATAACTGCATAAGATAAAAAAGATGGTAAGAGGGTGCAGTTGTTGGGCGAGTAGCCTAGCAGTCAGTGTGATTGTACAGATGGTGAATATACTACCTGGTCATAGCCTAGGTAACTTTTTTATATCATCACCCAACCCTGAGTACAAATTCCAGTCCATGAAATGCCACAAAAGTGTAAAGGCACACTACTTTTTTACCATTGGTTGAGTTAAAGAAGTAATGGTATGACAAATATCAAGACAAACATCGACTTGGGTACCATATGGACCTTCATACAGTTATTGTGAGAAACACGGTATATATTTATCCTTATTTCTCTACACAATTTTCATATCTGCCACTGAATGAGCTAACATTTTAAATAATTATCCCATATGGCTATTATAGAGGAGAATATTAATTCCAAACTAATAATTATTTTCCTGTAATTATTAGGATTTTTCCCAACCCAAAGCCCCAATTTCTCCGGTTCTTCCCCAAGATTGTAAGGAGAGGGCCCAGCAGGGTTAGATGCTGGCTCCCTGGATATTCAAGACAACCATAAATTTCTTCTCTTGATCAGCAGTTTCTCGTGTGCTTCTCCTTGGATTCTTATCACCTTAGGGATCCGAACAAGGACAAACCAGCATTTTTGTCTGTATTTGAACATCCCACCATGCAGCAAAGCCATGGCATCCTTAAATATCCCCTTAAAGGAGGTAAAATACTCGTCTAAATTAATCAATCGTGATAGAGGAAGCCACTTCCTTCTGTTTGTTTACAAAGAGCAACAACCATCATGGCCGCCGAGCGTGCCGTGACGTCACAGTGACATCACGCGAGAACACCCTATTAGAGAGCCTTCATGGTGATCAGTTCAACTTTAATTATCTTAAAAGAGGTAATTCACTTTTGTTACATTGGAGTGACTTGCTTCCTCCAAAGTATGCCACCAGGAAACAGGACCAAATGAACAAAAATAATGGTGTTTGTTCTGTTGCTTGGAATAGTTTGGAGGATTCAGTTGTTCCAGATTTACCTACACCAAATTTCCCCCTTAACCGTACAAGAGTGTCGTTGTTGTTTTTCTGCAACTGATGGTAAAATTTCCACTGCTGATATTTTGAAGGCTAGTCATGAACGACCAACCCCTTACAACAACAACAATGCATGTGAGACAAACCTCGAGTCGTAGGCAAGAACATCCGTGGTGTTGACGATGGCGTGGTACCGGTACGATGGCTCTGTTACCTGACTATGGAACCGTCGTACTGGTACCACGAATGTTCTTGAATACTGTATGGCCCTCAGTAGCAACCCTCCAGAATTAATTAACCTAAAAAGAAGTTCTCCTCTTTAATCCATTAATAATACCATCAGTGAATGTTTACCATCAGCCACAGAAAAATATCTAGACTGAATAATAACAACAATAATAATAATAATAATAATAGTACAGTACAGTAATAATAATAATAATAATAATAATAATAGTAATGATAATGATAATGATAATGATAATAATAATAATAATAATAGTAATAGTACAGTACAGTAATAATAATAATAATATTACAGTACAGTAATAATAATAATAATAATAATAATAATAATGATAATGATAATAATAATAATAATAATAATAATAATAATAATAATAATAATAGTACAGTACAATAATAATAATAATAATAATAATAATAACCTCCTAATTGTGTGGCATAGCAGGCAGCAGCACCGATCACAGTAAATAAAATAATAATAAAATAAGAAGACAAACAATTTTTACAGGACTTAGTAGGATAAATGTTAACACCGGCAAATAAAGAAGTTTACTGGGATTCATTATATTATTATAGTGTGTCTGTTTGTAACCTGGCCAAAAAGCACTGCTTCTTTACCCCTTTCCACCCCCACCCACCCCCCAAAAATACACTGCCTCCCTTCCCCCCCCCCCCTTTTTTTTCCCCAACATTATCCCCTCAAAAAATGCAGTTCTCCCTTACCCCTTTCCTCCCCCCCACACACACACACAAAAAAAAAAAGAATGAGGTGGACTGTTGTTGTTGAAGTTCCTCCAGCTGTCTGGCCGAACAGACCCGAGCTCCTGAGGAAGGCCATGGTCTGAACCGGGCTCTCCCACAGTGCCCTCAGAGAGTGTATATTGTGGGTGGACTGTTGATGGGAATAATTTGGAGGAATCATTATATCTAAAAATAGTACCAAAATTGTACCCTCCCCTTAATTAAAGAACCCTGTGTGTGATGTAGTCAGAAAATTGGAGGTAAACGAGTGCTTCAAATATTGCCACGAAACACATACACACACACACACACCTATATGGAAGGAGCTTGTTTTGTAGCATAGTCAGGAGGAATCAGAAGCCTACAAGTTCCACATACGATCACAGGGTCCTTAATTGAATGTGTTATGGTGTGCCTATAACTTGACTTTGTATTTACATGGCATTCACCAATAAAGATGATGATAAGAGAGTTGTGTTGAGGGAGGGAGGGAGGGAGTGCATTTTGTTGAAGTAGGGAAGGAGTGAGTGCATTTTGTTGAAGGAGGGAGGGAGGGAGTGCATTTTGTTGAAGGAGGGAAGGAGTGAGTGAGCGAGTGCATTTTGTTGAGGGAGGGAGGTAGTGAGTGAGTGAGTGCAGTTTGTTGAGGGAAGGAGGGAGGGAGTGAGTGAGTGAGTGCATTTTGTTGAGGGAGGGAGGGAGGTAGTGAGTGCAGTTTGTTGAGGGAGGGAGGTAGTGAGTGAGTGAATGAGTGCATTTTGTCCTGGTTATAAATGTCAACAACACTGCACTGTACCGTCGGCAAAAAAAGTACTGTATTGGAAAATCCCTCTATAGATATATTTTATTTTATTTTATTTCAATGTAAGGGTGGGGTCCAATAATACTCTTTTTGCCGACTGTACATTGACCGTATTAGTACATCTCAGTAAAACTTATCTAACTGAATGTAGGACGAAATAAACAAAAAAACAAAAAAATGACACACAAAGAAATCTATCCTATGCTTAGAGTAATCAGTAAATCTAGGTCAAAAGAACGTTTGCACTGAGGGGGCAGAAATGTGTGAAGACCATTAAATGACTTCACAAATATCTGTTAAAATGGCGTAGCAGCAGCAGCAGCGGTAATGGCGGTGCTGGGGTACCAAGGAGGAAAAAAAAAAAAAAAAAGAAAAAAAAAAGTAAAAATATATCACCTTTGTAAACAAACTCGCCCAAGTCACTTTTTTCTATGGTAGATCTTCGATATAATTTATAATTAATAAATACTTGTATTGACCAGTTCATTTTACACTCAGTCCCTCATTTGAAGACCACTACATTTTTTTCCAAGGCGGCTTTAGTTATTCATTTGATTTACTGAGCTGTGTTAAAATATACAATAGTGTTAAATTAATACATCTTGTGTTAAAAGATACGGTACTGCTAAATTCGTTCATCTTATATATATCGAGGACCTATTATACTTGCATGATTTTGATCCTATATATAATTAGTATGATGTGATTTCGGCAAAGATCCAGAAATCGACGAAAAATTTCTCGAGCCGTTTGTTTTTGTGTGACGTCAGTTATCATTATAATCTGATGTATCGATCCCACATTAATTACTTAAAGGTGAGGGGGGGGGCGGGGGGGTTGTAGTCTAGTCTCTTGGGGGTCAAACTGGAGGGCTACTGATTCCTTCAAACTGTGTGACGGACGCAACGAGTCCCTCACAACTGACTGGTCTTGTTGTTTCCTGGCATAGCTTGGAGGAATCAGTGTCCTTCCAATTTTTGTTTGATCAAGATACTATCAATATCATAAATAGAATACCCCATAATTATTTTCCCATTTTGTAAGGGGTGGAGACCAGCAAAGATTACCACCTAAATATTAAAGGGATTATTAGTAAGAATACCTTTGGTACATTAGAGAACCTTGACTCCTTCAAAATATGCCAGGTAACAGGACCAGACTATCAAAAATAATGGTGTGTATCCTGTTACTTGGAATAGTTTGTTGTAATCAGCTGCTTCAGATTTACCAACAACATCATACTCTACCCCATTAATTAATAAACTGAGTTGGGTTTTGTTCAGGGATAAAGGCAGGGGAAGGAAGGGGATGACAAAGATTATTAAGGGGGTGAGGGAATAGGGGGACAGGTTTGGGGGGGTTAGGGGGGTGCATGAGTATGAGGACAGACATGGGGGGTTATGGGGGTGCGGGAGTAGGAGGACAGGATTGTGGGGGGGTTAGTAGAGTGTGAGAATAGGGGACAGGCTTTCTACCCCATCCCCCTATTCCCACACCCCCTAAGCCTGCCTGTCCCCTACTCCAGCACCCCCTTAAGAGGAACGAGGGTATAATAAACAGGAAGGATTACAGGAAGGATAAACACAGGGTGAGGAAAAGGAAGGAAGGGTAGGATGCAGACAGATAGTTTGAATACAGGTAAGTAAACTGCATAAATAACAGGTAAGTAAACTGCATAAACAGGAGGTAAGTAAACTGCATAAACAGGAGGTAAGTAAACTGCATAAACAGGAGGTAAGTAAACTGCATAAACAACACGAGAGATGAGGATGTAAAGGCAAAAAAATGGATTAAAATATTGTTATGTATGCATTGGGGAGTTTTTTTACAGGATGGACTTGAGACAGACAGACAGACAGAAAGAAGGTTTCTTTCTTTGCTATATACTATATACTGCAGCTACTTTGACCTGCAGAAGTGGTAGTAGTTGTAGCGATTATTCAGTAATGTCGGTATAACTTCTTTCTCGCGTGACACTCGTTTCCTACGCTCTACTTCCCCCTGAAGACTTCTTCTAATTCCCCCATTAATAGTCTGTTGAAATACACTCACTAATTTTTATAACTTGTTTCAAATAAAGTAAGTTCATGACAACTTATACATATGTGTGTGTGTGGATAGACTTTCACAAATACTGTTTAGTGATATAGTGTTGAAAATCAAATAGCCCTCCAATTTTCCATCAAGTTTCTACCATTGACTACACAATTATTTTTTAGTTTCATACTGATTAGATTTGGCACAAAAAGCTATCTCTGTACTTCACAGTTTTGATTAAGGACCCTATGAATAGTGTATGAAAATTGGAGGCTTCTGCTTCCTCCCGACCATGCCACGAGACAAGCCCCTTCCATATATGTAGGTGTGTGTTTCGTGGCAATAGTTGAAGGACTCGTTTACCTTCAATTTTCTGACTACATCACAGGGTCCCTAAAAGCTCCATGTTTGACTGACTGTGCTTTGAGACCTCAAGTGCATGGTCGACAGATTGACAAATATACCATCATCATCTAGCAGTAAATTCTGTCTAGAGAGAGTGAATATACATGGCTTGAAAAAACAAAAACAAAAATTGTATACAGTATATATATTTTTTTAGCCCGTCCATGTAAACAAACAAAGTGAATAACGTTTTATAATTTTTTCCAATCAGTGCCAAAGAGAGTGAGAAGAAACTATAAACATTGAGCTTTCCTTCTTCCTGGGGTTGACAATGACCCAAATAATGTTGGAGGAATTGAAGTATAATGAGTGATAATTATTGGAAGCTGATAACGAGATGCATGGTAAAAGTAAACAGCTCTAACGTGATAAGAACAACACATTACTGGTGACATAATAACAGAGTGAAGGCGGCAGGATATTGTTGACATATGGGGGAAAAGTAAAGTTGACAGAAATAAGGAAAACAAATACATTATTGGTGACATGACAACAGAGTGAAGGAGGGAAATTATTGACGTACAAGGGAAATGTAAGTAGGGTAGGGTAGGGTAGGGTAGGGTAGGAGGTAGAAAAAGATAAGCATGGGATAAGAAGGGTAGGAGGTAAGAAAGTAAACCCTAGGAGTCGTAATCCTCATCGACCTGACTGTATGAGATGGGGAGGAGGTCTGGGGGCGGCAGGTGTTTGGCGGGAGGGAAGGATAGCGAGATGGGGGAGGCATTAGGGGAAGGTAGGGGTGGGCGGGAGGAGGAGAGAGCGTGGAGAGACGTGATCACCGGCACAGGGACCCCAAACGACGGACGCACCACACCGGGCGAGGGTGAGTGTGCGGGTCTGATTGGCGGAGTAGGGATGGAGATTTGTATGCCGGGAGGGAGGGTGGGCGTCAACGGGGGTACGGTCGGGGAGCGAGAACTGTTGGTGTTGTTGGGGGAATGGGTAGGTGTGGTGGTGGGTGTAGGTAGAAGGACATCACTGTTGACCCACGCTGCACCACCTGACTCACCAATGGCTATCTTGAGTCCAGGCACCTGAGGCGTTCCATCACCCAACCTAAAATTACGTTAATAATGAATGTCCAGTGAACACATTGTGACACTTCTGTGTGTCTCAACATAAATATAGTCTTAGTAATTATGATACATAAATTTTAAAAAATAACTTAAGTATACTGTTATTTAAATTCTCTAATTAAAATATACAGACAATAAATGAGTAAATGAACTTTCTGAAACAGTTCAAGCAAACATGAAACATGAGAGGACTTAAACAATGAACCATATAATAACATACACTTACCAAACCTAAATCCAATATAACCAAGTAACCAGACAACTCACTCACCCAAGCTGTGCCGGGTGTGTCACTGGGGTCTTGGGGAGTGGCGGGAGGGAAGAGGAGGAGGACATGGAGGAGGAGGAGGAAGAAGAGGAGGAGGAACCACGCGGGGGAGCCTCCACCTCTGACGCCTCCATTATCACCTCCTCCTCCTCCTCTTCCTCTTCCTCTTCCTCCTCCTCCTCCTCCTCTTCTTCTTCTTCTTCACTGTCCGAGTCCTGGCCAGGAAGAGGATACAAGAATTAGTTACCAGGAGAAACTTTTGACTTATAGTAAATTGTTGGATTGTTGATGAAGTTAGTGTGGTGTGAGTGAAAACATTCTTGGTGCTGAATGCTGGGTGATGGAGAGAGTGAAGTGAAGTACGCCTACACTGAAGTGGTTTGAACATTTCGAGAGAATACAACATGGAGAGTTCATAAATAAGGTGTATTAGAGCGAGATGGAGGGACCTGGAATAAGAGGCAGACCAGTAGCCAGGTGGGTGAACACAGATGAGAAGTACACAAGGGATGATGATGATGATGATGGTGATATTAGGCGCCGCAACAGCGAGGTCATATAGCGCCAGAGAAAGGTGACAGCAATCAGGAAAGAAATAAGGAGGGAAGGTGGAATGGGGTAGTTATAAAAAGGAAGGAGACAGGGAAGATGGAAAAAATGTGGAGTACACGAGGGAGAGAAATGTGACCAATCACATTTATTATCCTTTAAAAATATTTGTTCTGAAAATTTGCACTCCAAATTCCTCTTCTTACATTCTCTCCATGTGTCCAAACCTCCTCATGGACCAAAGTACTGACCTGTGACCTGTCTGCTGTGAGGTCCAGTGTGAGGGAATCCTCCGAGTCCAGTTCGTCCTCGGAAACATCCATGTGTGTTGCCGCCGCTGGCCCGCCGCTGGATACACCCAACTTCCTCACCCGACCCCTGGCAGGAGGATGAGTATGAGGAGGATGTCTTAAAGTCTTGTTGTATACATATAGTAAAGCAGAACCTTGATATAACAACATTAAATACTGTACTTGTATCCACAATTTCATTTTACACTCATCAAACACTATCAAGCATTCATTTTCTCAGGCTTAAGTTATTTATTAACAAAGGAAGTGAGTGACAAACCAACCAACCAACCAACCTGGGTCTGGGTGCACCATGATTGGAAGCATTGGCGTTTCCTCCTCTGCCCCGGCCCCGTCCCCTCCCTCGGCCCCGGCCCCGGCCCCTGCCTCGGCCCCGCACCGGCCGTACCTCCTCACCTTCACCTGCCAAGAGAAGAGCGGTCAAGATGTAAACAAACAGATTATTGTTAAAGCATCTGAAAATAATTTAAATGATCAAAAATAGCAATCTCACAACTAGGGCCTATGCATGCATTTTTAAAACCTATATATATGTACTGTACTTTAATCTAAACAATGTAGTACTGTGCATACCTTACATTAATTGTTAGTGTGACACTTTATACTTCACTTTCTGTATAGTACTGTGTAATTTCTGTAACTCCCCTCCCATACTGTGTAATTTCTGTAACTCCCCTTCCATACTGTGTAATGTCTGTAACTACTGTACCCTTCTTTTTTTCCCCTACTGTACTTTAACTGTTGGTGTGACACTTTATACTTCACCGTAACTCCCATACTTTTTTTTCCCGTCGTGTAATTTTTGTACCAAAAAATAGACCAAACTTCATAAAGTATTGGTATACCTTGTGCAGAGGGTGAGTAGGGGTGGTAGTGTATGGGTCGGAGGGGTGGAGGGCTGGAGGGAAAGGCAGCGTGAGAGCTGGGTGTGGCCGGGGTGAGGGGGGTGGTCGGGGTGAGAGGAACGCCACCATCTCCCTCCCCGTCTCCGCTGATGTCCGGCACCGAGGCCACCAGGTCCTGCAGGAAGTCGAACCTCTTCTCTGCTATGATGCATTGTTTCCTGGGAGGTGAGGGAATTAAAGGTCTCGTGAGGCTCCAAAGTTTTCCCTTAATTATAAAAGGGAAATTCTCTTGTTGTAAATTGTAGGGCTAGTGAGTCCTCCAAACTATGCCAGGAAACAGGCAATCTTTATATTCTAATAGGGATTCTGTTCCAAGATATTATTGAGAGGAATCAGTAGTCCACCAATTTACCATCAAAAGTGTTTCCTTAAGTGGGGTTGTGTTTTTTTTTAATCAGCTAAGTGAAGGGCTACAATTTTCTCCAAACTATCCTACAAAACAGATCCCCCACTTATTATAATGAGGAAGGTCCTGATGTTTGTCTGTTTCCTGGTGTACTTTGGAAGAATTCATAGCCTTCCAATTCACAAACAATATAATATATTATGTCACATAAACTAATTCCTGAGCAATGTTTCTTTTTCCTGAAACCTATAAATTCATTTTTTTTATGTTGATTCAAACTATGTATTATATACCAGAATTTGTAATTATCAGACATTAATAAAAGTCAACTATAACTGTGTTTAGCATTTGGACAAATGAACACACAAACACATGCTCAGAGAAAAACTAAAAATATAGTACAGAAAAAGACTGAATGAAAGTGTGAGAAATAATAAAAGGAGCAAAAATGATACAGGAAGAAAATAACTGTGAAATAAATAGATTGACAGATAAATAGATAGATAAACAGACAGACAACTGATAGACTGATTGATAGATAAAGTGAGAGAAGGAGAGTATGAAACCAACATACAGGTGTGCGGGAGTGAGTGTGCGGGCGTGGCGTGCTCTGGTAATCTCCCCCGCCCGGGCCAACAGCGACTCAACAAACAGCTCCAACCCTCGCGGTACACAGGAGTTAAGGACGAGGCAGTAACACATTGATTGATTGATTGATGTATGGATTGATGGATTAAGTATGGACAGAAGGCTATTGGTGGTGTATGGTACCTGTATATACTGTATAATGATTTTTTACTTTTGGAAATGTGGTTGTGTGGTACTGTATTTATTTTTTCTATTGATTGATGTATGGATTGATGGATTAAGTATGGACAGAACAGAAGGCTAATGGTGGTGTATATATATGTACCTGTATAATGTTTTTTTTTACTTTTGGCTATGTGATTGTGTGGTACTGTATTATATATTTTTTTCTATACAGTACAGTTCTTATATTATTTTCTTATATATTTACTTTTGGACGAGGCTACAGTATGGATGGACAGAAGGCTAATGGTGACGTATGGTACCAGTATACAGTATATAATGGTTTTTACTTTCGGATATGTGGTTCTGTGGCACTGTATATATTTTTTCTAAGCTATTTATTATTTATATTAACTATGTACTTTATTACTATTTATTACTTATTTCTTGTGATAAAAGGATATAGATGATAACAGGTACAGCGGCTGCAACTTTGCCCACTTCCTCGTCGGTCTGCATTATCTTCTTGATCCTCGCCTGCAATACAACAACAAACAAACATACATACATATTGATCAGTCTTGCCATAGCATCGCTTTATATAGGCAATTTTTTTTTTTATAGCATTAGTTATACATATTAAAAGTTTTCTATGCTTATACTTATATTTTTTGTATTTTGTATAACTGATTGCTATAATAATTAAATGCTTTAAATTTTTCAAATTTTTCATATATGGATTAAGGACCCTGTGATCATGTATATAAGACTAGGAGGCTTCCGATTCCTCCTGACCATGACACAAAATAAACAGATTCTGGACAACAGCCCACCCAAACCATCACGAGGACGGACACACACACACATGCACACATTTCAAACCAATGGTGGCTTTGGGTGTGGGCTGTCGTCTAGAAACCCCCTGCTCTAGATCTTGGGCTTCGGCTCAGGTGGACTGGGGATTGCAGGTGTACAGTTGATCAAGTAAGAAGTGCATGAAAAATTTGCTGTACTGTATATGGCAATAAGTGGCAGTTCTTTGTACTATAATCCCTCGTATCTTTATGAATGAATGACTGAGAATCCAAAGCCAATGTAAGGTGTAACATGATTGGCTGAACTTTGAGTGGTAGTGAAGATGTTGCCTTATACAGCCAGATTTTTTTATCTTGCACTTTCTACTTGCTCAACTGTACACTCGCAATCCAAAATTTGTATCCAGGTCTTGTTGAAGTTTCGAATCATTTGACATACTATAAAAAAAATAGTGAACCGATTACGATACAAAAATAAAGGGAAAAAAAAGGGGGGAGAGAGATAGCCCTAAGGAACTCTCCCATAAGAAAAAAAAAAGTAATAAAAAGGAGAGAGAGTAAAAAAACATTTATTTTATACTCACCGGGGGAAATCTTGCATTGTATTTCTTTTTCTTTCCAGGCATGACGGTGTTGGTGGTGGTGGTGATGAGGTATTTATTATATACAGTATATATATATTACACTATGGTATGAAGGCGACACGACACAGATGATAGAAGCACTTCAAACTCGACACGACGAGGGCAAAACATGAGAGTTCTGATGAGACTGTAATAGACCTCCTCCTCCAAGGCCGAGAAGTAATGGGTCATCCCTCATTCATAAAGTGTCATGGATTATTTATTTCTCTCTCATCCTGCTCAACACTCCTGCACAAAGTTAAAGAATATATTTTAATATTTCTCGGTTTCATATATATACTGTATAATAATTTTTAATAATATTTCTCGGTTTCATATATATATAATAATTTCTAATAATATTTCTCGGTTTTATATATATATATATAATAATTTTTATTAATATTTCTCTGTTTCATATATAATTTCGCTCGCTTATCCTGAAGACTGCCGCACAAAGTTTATATACCGTAATAAGAAAAGAAATAAATTGATTTCATATATTATTATTATTTTTCTCCCTTATCCTTAACACTTTCGCACAAAGTCAAATAAATAGCAATAAATAAAAAAATGTCTCGGTTTCATATATCATTTCGCAAAATACTGTATTATATTATATGTGTCCAGTGAAAAAAACTCCAATATTATTTCCCTGTCACATCATTGAATACGGTTATTGCGTAAAGTTAAAAAATTAGAAAAGAAAAAATCCTGGTTACACGTAAAAGTAGTAAAGATATGTAAGGATGTGTTCCAAGTTGACTATAATATTAACAGTAGCACGTAACTCTTGCCAGGCTCACAGATTATATGAGTAAAATGTGAGTGGCTTCATTTCCCTTTACACAAACTAACAAACCTAACATATACATAATTATAGCCTATATAACCTACTTGGCAGAGGTAACAACAGCTGCATTGTCAAATAATAATAATAATAATACAGTAATTATAATAATAATAATAATAATACAGTTATCATAATAATAATAATAATAATAATAATAATAATAGCTACATTGTCAAAAAGGTATTATTACAGAATAACTGGGTTTTTGGCTAGGAGTGTTACCATATCCTGCTAGGTCCCGGGAATTTATCCCAGTCACTTTATTATAATTTATACCGATTATATCCCGGTAGTTTGCCCAGGTTAGGTCCCGGTAGTCTGCCCAGGTTAGGTCCCGGTAGTCTGCCCAAGTTAGGTCCCGGTAGTTTGCCCAGTTTAGGCCCCAGTAGTCTACCCAAGTTAGGTACTGGTAGTTTGCCCAGGTTAGGTCCTGGTAGTCTGCCCAGGTTAGGTCCCAGTAGTTTGCCCAGTTTAGGCCCCAGTAGTCTACCCAAGTTAGGTACTGGTAGTTTGCCCAGGTTAGGTCCTGGTAGTCTGCCCAGGTTAGGTCCCAGTAGTTTGCCCTGCACAATCCTAGCAAAAAAAACAGTTATTCTGTAATAATACCAAAAGTGTGTTAGAATGGTCCAAAATAGTGTGTACCAGTAATGATACTAAAATATACAATGTAGTTATTGAACTAACTACTTCTAATGTTATACATCTACCGTTGCTTGTTGTAGCTGTTCTCTATAACGTTATGTGTTCTCTATCATGTTATACGTGTTATATATTATGTTATTTTTGTTCTCTGTAATATATATGTTGTTGTTTGTTATTTGTGTTCTCTATAACGTCATGTGTTCTTTTTCATGTTATAAGTTACGTGTTCTGTATTGTTATTTTTGTTCTCTATAATATCATATATGTTGTTGTTTGTTATTTGTGTTCTCTATAATGCCATGTGTTCACTATAATGTTATATCTGTTCTCAGGAACGTTATATGTGTTCTGTATGGTGTTGTTTTGTTCTCTATAACGTCAAATCTGTTCTCTATAACATAACATCTGTTCTCCACGTAGACATACATACAGACAGGCTCCTGGCTCTACTGGCGAGGGAAATAAACGTGAAAATAATGAAACAATTTAATATATAAATGGTTCTCGACCTCTATTTACCAAGGCACCAACAACAACAATAACAACACACACACACACACACACACACGGCCTCACTCACATGTTATTCTCACCAACAACAGGCAGGACATTTAACTAAAAATTAACTTATCATAATTTTTGGTAAGAGAATATATTGAATGTAAAATTAATTGATGTGAATTTTGAAATGTTAAGAAAAATAAACTAGAAATTTGTATAACTTTACATAATAATGATAGAAGTTGTTGTGGTTATATATTTCCTAACAGCACACAAAAGTGGAATAATGATTAAGGTATAAATAGCTTTTTCTGGTGATATATGCTGTAGGTATTAGGGTACGGCATATAGTTAGTAGCTGTTTGCATATATTTTTTTATTTGGGGGGGGGGGGATAATATGGCTCCTTTTTTTTTATAGGCTGGTGAAAATACCCGTTAGCTGTCAGAAACATTTATTTAGTGTTTTTGGTACAATTTCACTTGGTTTATGTTACATTACGTTGCTATAAAGAATTTATGACACATTTAGCTTATCATAAGTAAATATTATGAGAGTAAAACAATAATGAACATTCAAAATTATATAATAGTTTTGTCATAATACAATTCCGTTTATATCACAAAACGTAGCTATAATGTAAATAGAATGAACTTAATATAGCATAATATAAATTTAGAAATGATATGATAGAAAAAGATATTCTAGATAAACACCAAAATGATATGCCAAAAAATAGAGATAAATGCAGTCAGGTGATCGATCCCGAGTCACTTGTCAACCTCTGGGAAGGTGTTGTAGGAATATACCAATTTTCTAGCATTTTTACCGTAAGTACGCGGATAATACTGCTCTGTTGGCCATATGACAACTATTACAATATACCCAGACCGTCAAGAGGGAAATAAATAACTAGCAATAGCCATAATTAGTTAAAGAAGAGACGTCGATTTCGAGTATTGAACATCTAACCATAATTTATCTCGTGATATTACACCCCTTGTTAATATAATTATTACGTGGATAATACTGCTCTATTGGCCATATGACAGCTATTACAATATATCCAGACCGTCGCTAGGAAAATAATTAAATAACAATAGCAATGATTAGTAAAAGAGACATCAAGTGTTAGTAGTGAACATTTAACCATTATTTATCTTCGTAATGTAACACCCCCATTTTATTATGTATGTTATTTAGGATGTTTTTTTTAATGTATAATTACTAACTTCACTCTCCATAAAATACCTGCATTTATTTCTGGTAACTTACTTAGAAAATTAGTTGAGTGAGGGATGAAGTCCCGAGATAGGGACGAGATGTTTTCGTTGGCGGAACAATATTTGTAACCAATATCAGGAATAATTATATGCTATGTGATTGGGAAAGAGATAATGGGTTGGAGTATTAAGGGATGTTAAATAATCATTAATGTAACTAAAGGAATGTATCAGGGGGGAAGGAACACTTAATATAATAGAAAAATGTAGCAGGAGGAACTAGTTTGGGTCCGTGTAGGAGCCTAGATTAGGGGGGAGAGAGGCGAGAATGAATTGTGGCAAGGATTCACCGTCAGTCTCGTGTCGTCTTCCATTGGGTAAAGGTAACTATTAAAACAGCTGCTACAAAGTGACTTCACGTGTTAATATTGAGGTAAATATTTATTATACATTTGATAGTGATTTTAATGAGTCTCGTGTCGTCTTCCATTGGGTAAAGCCATAAAGCACATTCCGGCACGGCATAGCCATAATAATACTGGTGTACAAACTTATATAAATACTTAGGAGAATTGCTGGCATAGTCAAAGAAATTTAGAGTAACATTGTTTCGGCCATATTTTTTTTTTGGATACTATTATATATATGTATGTTTTTTTTTTTATATAACTATTGTATGTATATGGGGATGTATTTTTTTTTCTTATTGATGGGGGGGAGTAAGTAAATTTTTTTTTATTATTATCTGTTTGTTTAGTGCTGTTCCCTAGCGAAACTCGGAATTATTCCAGTTCTAGGGACAGCGGGAGTAGGATTCAGGGAGGGGGGATTGAAGGTTAGGGAGTATATATATATATTTTTTTTTTTTATGAAATGAATGTTAATAAATTAAATAATAAGTAGTTGAGTTTTCCGTTACCGTACACATACTAATAGACTGTGTCCCTACTTAGGCATTTTTGACTTGATTTAAGACATTGATCGAACCCCCGTTAGAGTAATTCTGGGTTGCTTACACACGTGCCTGGGGTTTAAGCTACGTTACCCACCCAGTGTGTGATAACTTGGTTCCTGCGGTCAACCGGTGGTCTGGTGGTGGCAGCGATACTGACTAGGAACTGGACTTGCCTTTGTATGATTTTTTTTTCATGGTATTCGCAAGGCAAGTTCAGTCCTCAGTCCTTTTTTTTTCCAGACCGGGTTGATCAAGTATAGGATAGATTGTCATACACTGGTGTGTTATTTTTTTTTATTGTAAAAGGCCGTGTTTTTTTTATCCTCCTCCAGTAAAGTAAGGGGGATAAAAATAGCAGCGTTACATTGGTGGTAGCTTAAGTGGGATAAATCAGACCCGAACCAGTTTCACGTTCACAGTGGTCCACTATACCTTCTCGAATAGATACTCAATTTTCCCTGCCTGCCACGCACAGTTATCAACCACCCGTAACATTTGGCACAAATGCAAACCCAGTATTACAACCTCCATTATCAAATGTCACCTATAATCCTAATGTAACAAACCCTGCAGAAAGGGTTAATACAAACTTGGTTAAACCCCGAGAGATTCCAAAACTCGAGTTAGATACATTGCAGAGTTTAGATTCCTCGGCTAGGCTACAAATGTTCTTTGAAGCAGTGGAAAGGTGCACCGAAGATTCATGCACTAGGGTAGAAGTAGCAAAGTCTCGAGTAGATAAGGAGCTGGCTGTTTTAATACATACGGCCCAGAAACGGGGGGAGATATTAACATGGTGGGAGTTAAGGGAATATTTCACGAGAGAATTTAGGGTTGAGTTAAACTTCGACCAGGCATGGCGTCAGGGTGATGAATTTAAGTATGTGTGGAATGAAAACCCACAAACATTTGCCCACCAATACAAGTGTCATTATGCAGCAATACAGGGACAGTTCCATGAGCAACAACTACCCTCAAGGGACAGAATAATTAAAAGGAAGTTGCTACAAGGTTTCCCGAGAATCAGTAGGGAAAGATTGGAATCTTTTGTGGATGATCAAATTCCCCTAAAAGATTTCCTGGTAAGAGTGGAACACGAAAGATTATTATTGATACAGAGACTTGAACCAGCGAATATGTTGTCAGGGGTAGACATACAAATGGCTGAGGAAAATAACAAAACTAAAGTAGAAAGTAAGGAAGAAAGTGAAATATATAGTTTAACAAAAATGGTAGAAAAATTAGCATCGAAGGTGGAAAAGATGTCCTATGAAAATAAACCTCAAACTTCTAGGTATTGTTCTTACTGTAAAACGACCACGCATGACTTGCGAAATTGCTGGAGTAAACCCGAGAAGGGAAAATGTTTTAATTGTTTACGTGCTGGTTGTTGGAGCACTAGTCCTGCCTGTCCTGGGAAGGTTCAGTATAGGCCAGGTCTTAATAATAATACAGGTTATACTAATTATTACCATCAAGCCAGGAACCTAACAAAACCAAAGGGGGAATTATCACCAGTGATAAATATTATAGTGAATGGAAAGGTGTGTGCAGCTATTATTGACACAGGTAGTGTCATAACCTTGATAAAAAGAAGTGCAGTTAAGCGACTAGGGTTACAGATAGATACGACCAAGGGTAGAACTAATCCTGTAGGAATTACGGGAAAGCTGCTTAAAGTGTTGGGTATGGTGAAAATAGAAGTTAATGTAGGAGATCAAGGAGTATGTAGTCAGTGGGTAACGGTAGTACCAGATTTATATTTGGATAGAGAAATTTTGTTGGGTTGTGAGATAATTAGTAAGGCAAACTTGACTTGGAATTGTAAGGATAAGGAAATGATTTGGGGAGGTGCACCATATCAGGTGAATCATATACAGTTATGACGACGAACCATTCAACAAATAAGGGATCATACCAAAGCTCAAATTATGGATAGTAGTAGACGGAAAGTGCATGTGAAGAGTAACGTAAATATGGAACCACACCAAGCCAAGGTCATACGTGTGGAAGTGAGTGAGACACCCGGTACCACCCTACTGATTAGGCCCCATAGAAATAGTTCATCACAAACTACTCCCCTGTTAGTAACGGTAGATGCGGAAGGAACTATTCCCATTACCCTAGATAACACCACCAAAATATCTAAAATGATAAAGAGAAATACCATAGTAGCCCTTATTGAGGATGACTCTTTAATAAATGTAGAGCTTAAGGTCCCAATAAATATGATAACCATAAAGAATGAATTGATGCCACATCAGGATACAGTAACGGAACAAGGGACTAGACAGGAAAGATTACAACTCTTAATTAACCAACAGAATTGGAAACATCTGGATGATGAACAGAGAAGACAGCTAACACAGGTGGTCCTAACACATGATAAGTTGTTTATGCTAGGGGATAAAGAATTGGGGAAAATTGAAGGAGAACTCGCTAACATAGAGGTCGCAAATCCGAACCCATGTAGGTCCCCGATGTATCGTTATCCCGAACATGCAAAGGAAACCATTGGTAAGATGTTAAGTGAAATGGAAGAAAGAGGAGTGATCGAACCCTCTAGTGCAGCATGGTTGTCACCAATAGTGTTAGTAAATAAACCAGATGGAACCAAAAGAATGTGTCTAGACTTCAGACGGGTTAATCAGCATTTAACGGTAGATGTGTTTCCATTACCTAGGTTAGATGATTTAGTAGGACATGCAGCAGGACATCAATTTTATATAACCTTAGATTTGAAAGATGCATACTTTCAGATAGAGCTGAATGAAAAAAGTCGGAACTTAACCACTTTCACAGATGGAGTATCATTGTACCGGTTTCGAAGGCTACCTTTTGGTTTAAGTTGTGCACCAGCCATATTTTCAAGGAAAATGGCTCAGTTATTATCGCCTTTGTTACGTGAAGGATGGGTGAAAAATTACTTGGATGATGTGATCATATGGGCTGATGATTTTTCTAACTTAATGCAGCGCCTTAAAAGACTATTTCAATTATTCAGTGAACAAGGGGTAAAATTGAATCTATCTAAGTGTGATTTTGTGAAAAAAGAAGTAAAGTTTCTGGGACATAAGGTATCCAAGAATGGTAGTTTGCCAGATCCTACAAATTTGGAGGCAATAAGTAAGCAAGTACCACCCAAAAATGTAAAAGAAGTGAGGCGTTTCATCGGTATGTGTGGATTCTACCGTAGCTTTGTGCCAAACTTTTCCAAAATTGCCACACCATTAACAAACCTTACAAGAGCTAGCACTGTGTTCAAATGGGATGAAAAATGTCAAGAAGCCTTTGAGAAATTAAAGGAGAAATTAATTACACCTCCAATCCTAGTCAAATACCAACCCGAGTTACCACTAGTGCTAGTCACAGACGCTAGTGAGGAGTATGTAGGAGGGGTTTTGCATCAAGTACAAGTAGATGAGACAGTCCGACCATTGGGTTACTTCTCGAAAAAACTTAATGCATGTGAGAAGAGGTATAGTGTCACCGACAAAGAGGCAATGGCAGTGGTCTTGGCTTGTCGCCATTATCATCATTATTTGTGGGGAACAACATTCACAATTCAAACAGACCATCAGCCACTAACCAGTATTTTTAGACGTAGAACTAAGTCACCGAGAGTTACAAGATGGATGCTAGAAATGAGGGAATACAATTATCAAATTAAATATATGAAAGGAAAGGATAATGTCGTGGCTGACCAACTATCTAGGCCAGTGCGGGTAATCTCACGACCACCAGTATTTACATGGTTGGGGTTAACCCAGGAAACATTTAAGCAAGCTCAAAGACAGGATGACACATGGAGAGAATTAATTGAATATTTTGAGGGAGGTCAAGTGCCCAGGCGAAAAATAGCCCGTGCCACTTTAGACCAGTTCGAGCTGAATGAGGGTATATTATATTTTGTAAAAACTTATGTAGATGACAGCTATTTTTACACTGTAGTAGTCCCTAAGACATTAATTAAAACAGCCTTAGAATTAGCTCATGATCAATCAGGACACTTTGGACAATTCAAAACTATTAAGAAAGCTGAAGAATTGTATTATTGGCCAACATTAAGATCTGATGTGATGACATATATAAAGAAATGCCTTAATTGCCAGCAATTCAAATACACTAAGGGTCTTTCCCAACAATATAAAGAATTACCACCCATAATAGAACCCTTAGAAAGAATTGCCATAGACCTCACTGATATGACTTCTGGAGCAGATGGAAACAGATATATTCTAACCATCATAGACCATTTTTCAAGGTACACCAAGTTTTACCCACTAAAAAGTAAGCATGCCAAGGGAATTGTTGCTAGGCTCACCCAGTTTGTTACAGACTTTGGCGGACCTAGATCGGTGCTGTGTGACAACGCCAAGGAGTTTACTGGCCACGAGATGCGGACCTGGGCAGACCAGCATGGGGTGGAGCTGCTTTTCTCCACGCCGTATCATCCACAGGCTAACGGGATGATTGAGAGGATGCACCGGACCCTGAAGACGGTGTTGGCCCAGTTGTGCGAGGGCTATCCACAACGTTGGCCTAACCTGCTGGCTGAGTGTCAAAAAGTGATGAATGCAGCCGTCCACAGCAGTACCAGGGTGACGCCGTATGTCGCATTCTTCGGAAGGCATCCACCACGCAACATCACAGCACCACTACCGACCATCACGTCTGACCACAACGACGCTGGGAGACTAAAGAGGCTAATACAAGAAGCCAGTACTGTATCTCTCAGGAGGTATCGGACATTTGCCAATAGGCATAGAAAAAATGAAAAAGTAGAACTAGGAACATTAGTGTGGGTAAAACAAGAAACAATAATACCGGGTACCTGTGCCAAATTGAACCAAAAATGGAAAGGACCATACAAGGTGGCAGAAATAATAAGAGATGGTTTGATATATATTTTAGAGGACCCATTTACAGGGAAAAACATCCAGAGGGCTGCAGAAAAGATTAAGCCCTATGTGAGCCACAGTGATATTATAGTACAATTAGGGGAATTAATTGAAAATAATGAACCAGATGATGATGATGAGGATATTGTACTTCCTCCACGTCATCGACGTCCTCCAAGAAGATTTCTGGAGGAAATGTAAATTGAGGTAAAAACCAATTTAGAAAAACAGTGAATGAAAATTAATAGAAAATAGGGTAAAAGTGGGAAAGTTACGTTGGATAATGTCATGTTTTACTATAACCTGAAGTCAACACGGGGCAACATTAATGTACGAGCTAGGAACTCGGCTCATAGTTGTAATTTTTTTTTATTGTGGGTGTTGGAGGACACTTAGTTTTAATGGGAAGAGAAGGATGGTGGGGAGTGATCACCCTACATGTCCATTGGGCTCTTCCAGTATACAGTCAGAACCTTTGTCAGGGCCCCTGTATCACTTACTGCATTCCGGGTTGTCATACCGTGCGGGATCTGAGGTTTGAATGGAGAAGTGAATGAAAATAGGAATGAATGAATTGAATGTAAGAATACTCAGATCTTGTTAGGGACAATCGAGGATGGGTTTAGTGACGGTAGAACCTTATTGAAGTTCTCCCGGGGTTATGGACTTGACAGAGGAGTCTGACTGGGACGAGGTGTCACTGATATCTATTATGTATTATGTGTATTGTGTAATGTTAGGTAGAGAAGTTCTTTCCTGCGGGGAAGAAAGGCAGTCTAAGGACTGTAAGTAAAGTTGGCAGTTTATCAACACTGACTAACACGTTAGGGTGAATAATGTCTTATGTTGTTTAGTAAGGTATAGCGATAGTGACAAATGGTGTGTATGTTAAGATTAGGGGGAGGGGAATTGAGTTAGGGAAATATATATAAATTAATTTTCACTGTAAGTTCCAGCTAAGGAAGAGGGGACGTGTGTAACACCCCCATTTTATTATGTATGTTATTTAGGATGTTTTTTTTAATGTATAATTACTAACTTCACTCTCCATAAAATACCTGCATTTATTTCTGGTAACTTACTTAGAAAATTAGTTGAGTGAGGGATGAAGTCCCGAGATAGGGACGAGATGTTTTCGTTGGCGGAACAATATTTGTAACCAATATCAGGAATAATTATATGCTATGTGATTGGGAAAGAGATAATGGGTTGGAGTATTAAGGGATGTTAAATAATCATTAATGTAACTAAAGGAATGTATCAGGGGGGAAGGAACACTTAATATAATAGAAAAATGTAGCAGGAGGAACTAGTTTGGGTCCGTGTAGGAGCCTAGATTAGGGGGGAGAGAGGCGAGAATGAATTGTGGCAAGGATTCACCGTCAGTCTCGTGTCGTCTTCCATTGGGTAAAGGTAACTATTAAAACAGCTGCTACAAAGTGACTTCACGTGTTAATATTGAGGTAAATATTTATTATACATTTGATAGTGATTTTAATGAGTCTCGTGTCGTCTTCCATTGGGTAAAGCCATAAAGCACATTCCGGCACGGCATAGCCATAATAATACTGGTGTACAAACTTATATAAATACTTAGGAGAATTGCTGGCATAGTCAAAGAAATTTAGAGTAACATTGTTTCGGCCATATTTTTTTTTTGGATACTATTATATATATGTATGTTTTTTTTTTTATATAACTATTGTATGTATATGGGGATGTATTTTTTTTTCTTATTGATGGGGGGGAGTAAGTAAATTTTTTTTTATTATTATCTGTTTGTTTAGTGCTGTTCCCTAGCGAAACTCGGAATTATTCCAGTTCTAGGGACAGCGGGAGTAGGATTCAGGGAGGGGGGATTGAAGGTTAGGGAGTATATATATATATTTTTTTTTTTTATGAAATGAATGTTAATAAATTAAATAATAAGTAGTTGAGTTTTCCGTTACCGTACACATACTAATAGACTGTGTCCCTACTTAGGCATTTTTGACTTGATTTAAGACATTGATCGAACCCCCGTTAGAGTAATTCTGGGTTGCTTACACACGTGCCTGGGGTTTAAGCTACGTTACCCACCCAGTGTGTGATAACTTGGTTCCTGCGGTCAACCGGTGGTCTGGTGGTGGCAGCGATACTGACTAGGAACTGGACTTGCCTTTGTATGATTTTTTTTTCATGGTATTCGCAAGGCAAGTTCAGTCCTCAGTCCTTTTTTTTTCCAGACCGGGTTGATCAAGTATAGGATAGATTGTCATACACTGGTGTGTTATTTTTTTTTATTGTAAAAGGCCGTGTTTTTTTTATCCTCCTCCAGTAAAGTAAGGGGGATAAAAATAGCAGCGTTACAGTAATATATATACCCCTTAGTAAATATAATTTTCACAGTACGTAATTGGTTAAATCAGTGCTATTAGTGGTATTTATTGAAAGAATTACCGTTTTGCAGCAGTGTTGCCAGATCTAGCTGGGTCCCAGTATTTTGCCCCAGTCATTTATTGTACTTTATCACGATTATTTCCCGGTAGTTTGCCCAGGTTAGGTCCCAGTAGTCTGCCCAGGTTAGGTCCCAGTAGTCTGCCCAGGTTAGGTCCTGGTAGTCTGCCACGGTTAGGTCCTGGTAGTCTGCCCAGGTTAGGTGTCAGTAGTCTGCCCAGGTTAGGTCCAGGTAGTCTGATGCAGTGTAGGTTAGGTTAGGTCAAGTGCGGGGGAAATGCCATAGTAGAAAATAGTCTTAGTCTGGAGTAAATAAGTGGGTAATGAAGATAGAAAAAACATACACAATAACGGTAATTCTTTCGATATTTACCGGTACTATTATTATTATTAATATTATTTTTCTTCTTTTTGCAGAATTGGTTGAGAAGCATTAACAGTAACCTTAGCAGTCATGGGTTACGTGAAGAATTATGTGATATATGGGTTCACTCTCTACCTAACCATCCTTTTAGCCATCGGTGAGTTGTATGTATGTATGTATGTATGGATAAAAGTTGTAAAGATAAAAACACCATATGGTATCTATATTTACGTAATTCATTATTAGGTGGAGGGTTACAAGTTTTCTCATTCCTATATTTTTTTATCTCACTCTACTTAATTTCTTCTCTCACTCTTCCTAACCTCTTTTCTCTCTCTCCCTCACCTTTTCTCTCTCTTCCTAACTTCCTCTCTCTCTCTCTCCCTCCTTCTCTTCCTAACTTCCTCTCCCTCTCTCTCTCCCTAACCTTTAACTTCCTCTCTCTCTCTCTCTCTCCCTAACCTTTAACTTCCTCTCCCTCTCTCTCTCCCTAACCTTTAACTTCCTCTCTCTCTCTCTAACTTCCTCTCTCTCCCTAACCTTGTCTGTCCCTCCCTCCCTCCCTAACCTTGTCTCCCTCCCTCCCTCCCTAATTTCCCCTCTTCCTCACTCTTACAGCCATTGGGTACACCATCACTGGACAGGGAGAGAGGCTGGACATTGGATGGTTTCTGACTGATGCCTCGCCTTACCTCTGGTGCAACGTTGGCATCGGACTCACCGTCTCACTCTCGGTGGTCGGCGCCGCTTGGTAAGTCTGTGTGTGTGTGTATATTATTGTGTGTATACTGTATATTACTGTGTGTGTACTGTATATTACTGTGTGTGTATATATTATTGTGCGTGTCTGTGTACTGTATATTAATGTGTGTGTACATAAATTTATTCATCTTATATCAATTAGTCTGTACGGTAATGAATAACAGAAACCTGGGAATATATTTGGTGGTTTTTTATTGAGGCACTGACTGCATTCTCTCACCTTTTTATGGCTGATATATACACTCGATAGAAATGAAATAGGCCTATACCCATAACTTTCACAATTGCTTCATTAGCTGATGGTACATTTTTACAGCCAATAATTATAATATGATTATATTTGTTGTGCAGGGGCATCCACACAACAGGCGTGAGCATCATTGGAGGTGGAGTGAGGGCGCCACGCATCAAGACCAAGAACCTTATCTCCGTCATCTTTTGTGAAGCGGTTGCCATCTATGGACTCATCATTGCCATTATTCTCGCTGGTGGTATAGCGGTATGTACTGTTCTGTATGTCTTGTTATCATTATGTAACACACAGAGAACTCGGCTCTTCCTGTGCTTCCTAAATTTGTTTGGTTAATATTTGTCATTTTACATAATTTACCACCATTGTTTTGTTTAAATTAGCGTCTTTTTGTCTCTACTCTGATCTGAGAGGATATTGCCTGCCACCAGAGGTCAGTGTGCTGATTATACCAAATGCATTAAAGTTCGTATGAAGTATATATATATGTCTTTGAGCCAAGAGATAAATTTATTTCTGACCACTAACAGTATGTCTCCCTTCCTCAGGAGTACACACCTTCTAAGGCAGTAACAGATCCCTCTATATATGAGCAGAACCTCGTCTCAGGGTACCTCATGTTTGCTGCCGGCCTCACTGTGGGTCTTACCAACCTGGCCTGTGGTATCTGTGTTGGTATGGTTGGTGAGTCATCTTAGAGGTTTTTTTTTATTAATGTCTTACAGTTCTCACTAATGGGTTGGTCATGAACAATCACCACTACCATCAGTACACCATTTCCAAGTGGTCATGAGTGGTCATGAACAAACTATGTATGACCGACCACTGCCTGACATCAACACTTACTTATATTTATGTACAGTCATAAGACATATTAAGTATCTAGCAGGTGTTGTTGAAGTTTGGAATTATCCAACATACCATCCAATGAACCAATTACAACACTTACCCTGTTTGTCTGTCTGTCTCATACTTGCTGAATGGAGTTTGTTTAATACTCCATCATCAGGTTTATCAAAGCAGACCTGGATACTTATAATGGCTCGTAATTGTACAGTATTTTGATGATATATTGCTTCCTTGTAGGCTATATTTGTAGCTGCATCCTCAATAACAACTTAGAGTAGCAGCTTCAATAACAACACAGTAATAACACTTTTTCTACTCCTACCAGGTTCATCTGCTGCCTTGGCTGATGCTGCTGACTCTTCTCTCTTTGTTCGCATCCTCATTGTGGAGATTTTTGGTTCTGCCATTGGTCTATTCGGCCTCATTGTTGGTATCCTCCAGGTGAGCCTCTTTAATATTTTATCAAGAAAATTGGCTAAACATTGGTACAGTAAAAGTCCTGTAATCCGAATTGCAGGGGACTGAAGGTCATTCGAACTATAGTTTTTTTCGGACTATTGGTTGGACCTCCAAATACAGATATGCAAAAAAAAAAAAAGCAGAAATTATAGGATTACAGTAAACCCTCGTTATTTTGGATCAATTGAGGGGAGACCCTTGTCGAGTTATCAGAAGATCATAGGGCTTAAATTTGATGTGTATAACTGACTGCCTGCCTGCACACCCACTCTCAAAACTACGTGTGTTTTTACTCATTCTCTGGTTCCCATACACAGCTATTGACTAATAATAATTCTAAACTCGAGCCCAAAGTATGGAAAATGAATGTTTTTAAAGGTTGTTCATTCTAAATTGATTGATTGATTGATATTAGGCGCCACAACATCGAGGTCCTATAGCGTCAGAAAAAGGTGATAGAGAGGTGTGACAGCAAGCAGGAAGGAAATAAAAAGAAAAGAGGGACAGTTGAATTACGGAAATCTAGTGGCTGGGGGCCGAAGGGGCGTCAAAACCTTATTAGTATTGCCCACATTACTACAGGCAATACCTCCCTATGGGGTGTTCATTCTAAAAGGGTTGGCCTAATTGTGAGGAGTTGACAATTTCTGTTTACACCAATAATTCATGAGTTTCTACTCATACAAATATATTTCCTCAGTTTATATTAATTATCCTTTGTAATTTTCTCATACAATCACTTCCTCTTTTCACCATATCAAATGTCTGTACCGGAATATGTGTTAAAAGTATGAAAAATGCCGGTTTTGAGAAGTTGTTCACTATAAAGGGGTTAGGCTCATCACGTGTGTATCAATCGAGCGTGAGGGTGATAGTGGAAATTTCAGTCAACACTAAAACTCATTGAATTTTCATTCGTGCACAAACATTCCTTAGTTTGTATTCATTTATTTTGGTTATTTTCTTTGAAAAATCACTTCCACTTAATATTAATTTGCGCATAGGTACGCATAATAGGTGGGAGAGTGTGGGTGGCCCAGCTGTACGCGAATCACGTTGGCATATGTGACGATACACCCGGAAAATCCCCGCATACACCAAAAATTCGGACTATTGGGATTTTCGGAGTATCCGTGGTCGGATTAACAGACTTTTACTGTAATTGAAATCCATACTCAGCTGAGCATTGTGCAGTATAGCTGACATTGGAAATGTGCTCAGCCAACCTAAAGATGGTGTCAGTTTATTTTGAAACATGATGTGCAGAAAACATTAGTCAATAGCTTGACTCCTGGTGTTATTTTGTGTAAATAATGTTATGTAAATATAACCACAGGATATAATTTAAAAACCTCATATTTTAGTTTATTGAAGAATTTATAAGTAACCCCATCTCAATTTTACAGTATATTCTATTAAGAATAGCATAACTGTTGGTTAATTCAGATACCGTATTCATGTTTGAGTAATGTCAAAGGAGTTGGTGTATGCTGATGGTAAGGTGGTCAGTGTGAGTTCCTAGAAGACCCTGTAGGTTTTAGAAAGGTGGGAATGGGGGGAGATAACTTCTGAATTGATGTAAAAAAAAATGGAGAACCAACCCCATACACCACCACCTTTCCATTCATTACTTTCTTCATATTTGTTGTCTCCTCTCTATCACCTCCCTAAACTGTAATCATGATGAGACTACTATATAAGTTAAATAAAGAAAATACTGTCTTTTGCATTAAACTTTTTCCCATCTTTTGCAGACATCCAAAGTGAAGATGGGTGACAAGGGTTATTAAATACATGTGTCATCCATACTTCATCCGAGAGAGGAAACAGGGGACCGAGAGATGGTGGTTGGGTGAAGACGGATAAAGTTCACTCAGGTATGCAGCAGCAGAACAACTCCAAGTAATCAAGGAGGGAATGCAAGATAAACGGACGCCTTTACCTCTCTCTCTTTCTATGGTACTTTCATCTGTGAGGCACAAAGATAGTGGAGAAAGTATTAATATATATATATATACACCTTATAATGTTTCCTAAAGCAATGTATTATATGTAAAATCTTCAGCCTGTATAATAGCAGTGTTTGGAAAGAGCAGCTTTCCTTGTCAATGTGGCATATCCATATATTACTTTACAGGTTTACATTTTAGTTAACCTGATGTTATAAATAAATGAATGATTATTAAGTTATGAAAAAAATAGAGTTTATATAATTAATATACTGTACTATAGTGTACAGTATATGCCTTCCATTGCAACACCTTTAGTATTTGGAGGTATGAGATAAGACCAGGAAGCATAATACTCATGTGCTCTATAAACTCCTAAGAGTTATATATTAAGAGAAACTGGTTGTATTAGCAGTAGGGGGCCTATGTAATTGTTTAACAGAATTATTTGTACAGTAAGCAGTGAAAACAAAGGTAATGGGGGTAAAATATCTGCTACAAATTTCTTCAAACTATGCAATGAATTGTCTATTTCAACTTAGAGCATCGCTTTGTGGCACAGTGAAAAACAAACTCCCCTAGTACAGTAGTAAGAATTGTAAAGGAAACTTATTTTTGTTATGCATCTTAAATCACATGGGAAAAGTAAAATGACTGCTCTAATAATATGTAATGAATTAAAAAAAGCACAGGCCCATGCCATGCCCTACTGGATCGGCTTCTCGACTTTTGCCTTCTAATTTTCATGCCAAGGTGAGTTCCTGTGGGCTTAGTGCTGGTTCACATTGTTAAACTAATAATTGCCATCTAAATCTAATTTTGGGGGAGCATACAATGTGATGGCAGATATGGTACTGTACTTACCGTAGGTAAAAAAATTATATATACTACATTTTACTACTGTATGCCAGGCTAAAGGTTTCCTGTGAAGATAATGTGTGTATAGTACTGTACTACTGTATTATAATAGCCAGTGTTAGCTCATCACAACCATTCCTAGTGTCAGTTTGCATTTTGGAGCCTCCCCATCAAGTGGCTACCTCGGCCAGACAGCTTGAGGAACAACAACAACCATTCATTATAATAGTAGGCTTGGTGAACACTGAGTGGGTCATGTATTGTGGGGATACTGTAACCTAACTTGAGTGGTACTAATATTGTTGAGGAAGGTGATGTTTTACTAATGGTGGGTGATTGGGAACAACTTTAAAAATGTAAATAACAAGTGTGAATGGTGACACTTCCAAGCCAAAAGTGCATAAATTCCAAAAGTAGGTAGATAGGTAATGCATATGTTGTATATAAATATAAAGGATTTATAATTTATGCAATGAAAGTAGATTTTATTGGTTCAAGAGTTACTGGTTAATTATTACTAAGTGTTACAAGTGGAAGTGAGATGTGTATGTGTTGATGTCCAGTCTACAGTATGTGTAAGGTTAAATATTATCTATGTCTCATGATGTTGTGGGTTGCAAATGTGAATAAAAGTATCATGGACACTTTAAATTTGTGGTTTTGTAACATTCCTCATTGTCTAAGATACAGTACAACACAATACAACATGGAACTCCACACTTGGTAAACACACAAAGGAAGACTGTACTGCACACCACACATGCCTACAATACACACACACATTCTACGAGAGCTCAATACTGACTGACTGATTACAACCCACTTGGATATTATGAGTCCGTGCGAGGATTCGTAGCTCCTCGGCCTGGCGCTGAAGGGCTGCCAACTTGAGCTTGTAGTGTTCATCAACTCGGTGAACCAACAACCGCCTCACATCATCAAGGCACAGCTGAAGGAAGAAAGGAAAGCAAATGTGTTTCTTGTGATGTGTTGATGATATTGCTAGCCAAACTGCATCAAAATAAATTGGGTGTCCTATGTTGTGTAGATATGTCACAACAAATTATCATCACCATCTTTTTTTTTTATCAAGGCTTCAGTACCAGGGGTGGAAGCAGAATACACACGGAAACAGATTACACTACAGTACTGTAAAATGAGTTGCACTCACATTACCTCCCCTTTTCAAGACCACAAATTTGTCAGCTCCCGTCTCTACACCAAAACAAATATAATGAAGATACAATTACTGAGACCACTATTACCATGGAGTACCAACATTTTACAAAACTGATTTATATATTACTTATCCTAAATGTCCTTTGGTATATCTGATCTTGGGCTAGAAATTTCATGGCCTATGCAATGATGAACAATATAAAACCTCAACATACACACAGAACCATCATACCAGCCTTATCACCACCTCGCAAACCTATCCTAACCTATAATGTATATTTTAAAATCATTATTCACAATTTTGGACCATTCTAACACACTTTTCATCTATGGTGTTTCTCTCGTAAATCTATCCTAACCTAACCTAACTGTAAGGTAATTGTTTAGAATTCATTCATTCACTATAATGTATATTTTTAAATTTAAATTTTATTGCATAGGGCCTCTAAGTTAATAAAAAAAAAGCCAGGAAATCTCATAGGAAACACTTACTGCGGGTTGTCGGCAAGTCTGTCTCATGTAGCATAAGTTTGCTTCTGTGAGGTGTAGGGGAGGTAGAGGTGGTGTAGCTGGACATTTAGTATTACTCAACACTTGCTGGTGAGGGTCCCAAGGTCGAATGTGTATCTCGACCACATAAACCCCGGGCATCCTCCCCTGGTGGGCAGTGGGGTACAACATTAGCTAAGCCTCATTATTATTATAATAGTAGACCCTTGATATACGTACACTATAATCAAACCCTCTATTGGTTCAAAATGGGTGTGTGTGGCTACGTGATGGTTTGTGTGGGGTCGTCTAGAAACCGCCTGCTCCAGATCTCGGGCTTTGACTCAGGTGGGCTAGAGATTGTGGTGCGTGACTGTACAATGAATAAATATATACTGTACTTGTATCCACCACTTCTATTTACACTTGGTCCCTCACTGAACACCACTGAATGTTTGTTTCCCTAGGCTTCTGTTATTCATTACCATACAGACAGACTAACTGATTTACTGTGTTAAGGGGAGTAACCAATTATGGGGTATCGGAAAGTTACAGATTCCTCCATAATATGCCAAGAAACAGAACCCCTCCATATGAAATTATACAGTGGACGAGTTTTATAGATGAGTTTGGAGGCCTACATTGGCTTTAAAATTACCATAAAAGGTGACTTCCCTAAAAAGGATAGTACTAAAGAAATTCATATTATATCACTACAGTACAGTACAGTATAATAAACAAACTCAAGACTAAACTAAAAAAAAACAGATCTCCTCTACTCCTATAGTGAAGTTATCTGTTTGTTGGCACAGTGTGGAGGAATCAGCATCCCCCCGTCCTACCCCCACCGCTTCCAAAACCTACTAGACTGGTCTGGGCGTCTGCGTCATGGTCACACCAGCAGTAGTTGGGTTGGGCGACGTGGTGCGGACGACCTCTACGACCAATGTTTACCATCCTGTGAGATGAAGGGTGTATTATTATGGGTGTACAGTATTATTACTATGGGTGGTATAGTGTTTTATGCTATATTTATGTTACTTAGCTAGGCAGTATATATGTGTGTGTGTACAGTATATATGTGTGTGTGTACAGTATATGTGTATGTTTGTGTGTATCTGTGTACAGTATATGTGTGTGTATGTGTACTGTACAGTGTATATGTGTGTGTGTGTACAGTATATAGGACCTATGTGTGTGTGTGTGTACAGTATATGTGTGTGTGTGTGTACAGTATATGTGTGTGTGTGTGTAAAGTATATGTGTGTATATGTGTATGTGTGTGTGTGTGTAATATATGTGTGTGTGTGTGTGTGTGTACAGTATATGTATGTGTATGTGTGTCATATAAACTCACTGGTGCGTGGTGTTGAATGATGGGTTTGTGTTGGTTTTAGAGTTGAGTACAGGTACAAAGGTGACACAGTAATGAGAGTCAGGGACCGGTGGAGAGAACCTTCCAAACGTCCACTCCACAGAGGCCTCTATGTGGTCCTGCTGGTACCTGCGCAAACCAATAACATAAATTAATAAATAAATAATGTAAACAAACAAACCTATGTAAACCAATAAAGTAAATAAATAAATAATAAAAAATATAAAAATTTCACAAGATACTGTACTGTACTTTATATTTCAAGTACAGTAGCCTATCATGAAAAAAACAAACAATACATTTACAAGTTACTTTTCAAATCCACTATCGTGAAAATACGGTATAATAACCTAACAAAATACTGCACTACCGGTATATATTTCCAGCACAGTACTGTATCATGAAAAACAACACTTTATTATTATTTCCAGTATCATAAAAAATATAATAAATTCACAAACTATATTTCACCTACTCTATCAATGAAAAAAACAAAAACAAAAATCATTATATTCAC
This sequence comes from Petrolisthes manimaculis, assembly GCA_034508575.1. NCBI lineage: Eukaryota > Metazoa > Arthropoda > Malacostraca > Decapoda > Porcellanidae > Petrolisthes > Petrolisthes manimaculis. The sequence continues at coordinate 47,956 of JAWZYT010002929.1, read as the reverse complement.
ATACACTTTATACACTCAAGTCCCTCATCGAACACCACCAAATAGTTTTCCAGGCATCTGTTATTCATTGCCATACAGGCTATTAGGAATTATTTATACAGAGCCCATGTTAAAAGGATACTACAAAATGAATACAGTTTGTCTTCTTACATCAATGGCCTACTGTAAATATAAATGATTTACTGAGCCTGTGTTTAAAAAGGATGACACTGAATGCAATAATCTTTAAGAGTCCACTACGCACCGTGTGAGAGGGAATCCCAGCACTACACCGCTGTCGTTCACACCGAGGTAGATGGTGCCTCCTTGTCCAGAGTTTAGCATGGCCCCTATTGTGCTGTTTGGATTTATTTACATTGTGCTATACTAAGTCAAACAGATATATTTTCATTATGTTTTAGTTCGCCAAACGGATTAATATATCATTGTGCAAAAGTGCGTCAAATGGATTTATTTACATTGCGTAATAGTGCGACAATTTTCAATCAATCAATCAATCGTTGTAGTTCATATAAGATTCAGGTTCAATATATTCAATCAATCAAACAACCAACTAATCAACCAACTAACTTTGATACAGCTGTGCGTGTCCTTCCACCCGAACCACCTCCACCTCCTCTTACTCCACCTCCGAGACAGATGCTGTGTATGTCGTGGATGGAGATGTTGCGGTGACCTTTGAACTCGTGGGTCTGGTCCTCCTCCACCTTCACCACCTCACCCTCCACATAGTACCTCCTCCTCGTTGTCCTCGTCACACTCTCACCCTCCACACACACCCTCGTCACACCTTTGCCTTTACCGTCACCCTCCACACACACCCTCGTCACACCCTCGCCTTTACCGTCACCCTCCACACACACCCTCGTCACACCCTCATCTTTACCGTCACCCTCCATGTACCCGCTCCTCGTCACACCCTTGCGTTTACCGTCGCCCTCTACACACCTTCCCCTCACAGCCTCATCTTCATCCTGCATTGGGTTAAGGAAAAAAATGATGATGTGTAATTTAAAAGATGATGATGTAAAGTACAGTAGATAATGATGTAATTCAATAGATAGTGATGTAATTTAATAAATAGTGATGTAATTCAATGGATAGTGATGTAATTCAATAGATAGTGATGTAATTCAAAAGACAGTGATGTAAAGTAATAAAACACAGTACAGTTGCAGCACATATTCCTTGACCAGACTTTCCCTTACACCCTGATCATGACTGTACAACAACAACAACAGAGCCATCGTACAGTAACACACCATCGTACACACCACCACCACGAATGTTCTTGAATTTCGGTAGATTCTCCTATCAAGGAATTATAAGGATTTTCTTTCATTTTATGGTATTTATAATAATTTGTGGGTTAAATAAAGGTGAATTTGATGAAAATACAGACATTTTATTGAATAAAACACAACTTATCATAGTAACAAACAGGTATTAAAATATAGGCTATATAGGCTATAACTACCGGGACCTAACCGGGGCATACTACCGGGACCTAACTGGGGCAAACTACCGGGACCTAACCGGGGTAAACTACCAGGACCTAACCGGCATACTTCAGCCTTAACCACAGCATCGAGATGTTACAGAATTAAAAAGACCTTACCTAACCTACCTAGAAGGGGCCATACTTGGTGACCTAACCTTGACATACTTCGTGACCTAACCTTGTTATCCTCCATTTGCAGAAGAAATGGTATATACTATAGAAAAGTTGTTTGTAATACTGAAACATAAACACTGGTAACAGTAAAATTTTCGAAATCGAGTTGTGGCAACTTGTAAAAATATTCCCTAAATCCTTCTAGGAAATATATTTTTTTCCAGTGAAATCCTGTTGTGACAACTTGTAAAAATTTACCCAGAATGGCATTATAGTAAAAAAATACCGAATTATCCAATGCATTTCCGAATTTAGTTATGATTTCTTGTTGGTAGACGAATCGGTAATAGTCCAGCGTTTGTCCAAAATTTGTTTTCTACTCGAGGTTTTCAGAATGCAATGTTTTATAGTGTTTTATTTTAAGTTATTGTTTACATCCTTCGCAAATTAGTGTTTTGTGAGATATCACATTCGTGAACAATAAATTTGTTCAAAACACACTATAAAACATTGCAATCTGAAAACTTTGTGTCGAAAGCAGATTATGGACAAACGCTTGACTATTACCAAAATAATATAATAATAATAACAAACCAATATTAATTTAACTTACCAAGGGCACGGCCACCTGTAACTTCTTCTTCTTCTTCTTGTTGTTTGTTGGGGCCTTTTAGGCTGTGATGTCACAGCCTCTAGTGCCCCGAAGGCGCTATGTGCGGTTAATTAGTGTGTTATATTCTGTGTAGTTGTTGTGTGTTGTGTAGAAATTTTCTTGTGTGTTTAATGGCTTTGTAGGCTTGTTCAGTGTCCGATGATCCACCCAGGAGGTCCTTTAGTGAAGGTCTGTGGAGGCCAATGATCCGGAGTGAGTGAAGGAGAGTAACACGGTGAGAGTGGTGACGAGGACAATGTAGTAGAAGGTGTTCTGGTGTGTCAGGTTGTGTAGGGCACCAAGGGCAGTGGGGGTCTGGTGTCATCCCCAGGCGATGAAGATGGGCGTTCAGTCTTGAGTGGCCAATTCTAAGCCTGGTTATGGCCACATCGAGGGCCCTGCTGGGGGAGTAGGTCCACCAGTGAGGACTTATGTCTTGTCTTATGTGTCTTAATGAAGTTAGTTGTAAAGCGTCTGTCAGTGTGTTATCCCAGTGTCGTCTACAAGCAGTCCTGATGTAAGTACAGTAGTCTGTCTGGTCAGTAGGAATGTTAATGGGTCTGGGTTGTGAGTGTGCCTCCGCTGCCGCCCGATCGGCCAGGGTGTTCCCCACAACACCGACGTGTGAAGGTACCCATTGTAGGTGTATGGTATTACCTATTTGTGTATGGTGTATTAAATGTTGATGAATGGAGATGATGAGATAATGGTGTGACTGGGGACGGTGATGATGAATTAAATGGAGGGCTGTGAGTGAGTCTGTGAAGATGGCAATGGAACAAGGTGAGGTGAATGTGTATGTGGCTTGAAGAGCTTGTTCAAGGGCATATAGTTCAGCTGTTAGTATTGTAGCAGTGTCCGGCAACCTCCATGCAACAGCTTTACTTAGGTGTGGTATGTAAATACCGGCGCCAACTGAAGGAGGGTCTGGAATTCGTGAGCCGTCTGAGTATATTTGTTTATGTTGTTTATATTTGGTGAGGAGAAGTGATAAAAATAGTGTTCTACCCCTCGCAGGGCAGTCGGCCTTAGACCAAGGTATATCTGTATGGAGAGTTCGAGATATTAGAGCAGATATAGGGAACCAAGGGCCCAGAGGAGAAGTTTTTTCAAGTGAGAGAAAAAGAGGTGGAGTAACCCGAATAGTAGCAAAGAAGGAGAGGGCTCTTTCTACAAAAGGCATGTGAGCCTGATATGGCAGGGGGCAAAGGAGCGGTTTCCTGTCATATTTTTGGAGGAGTGAGTGAAGTGTATGACCTTTAGGGGATGTTGCAAGTTTAGTGTAGGTGCGGACAATTAAGGTGGAGCGTCTGTTTGACAGTGAGGATAGGGAGGATTCTACCTGAAGGGCTGTTACTGGGGAGGACTTAAATGCTCCCAGGGCAATCCTTAAAGCTGAATTTTGAATTACCTCCAATTTTTGGAGTATTGAAGGTGAGGCCGCTCCATATACCTCACATCCGTAGTCCAGGCGACTCCGGATGTAAATGCAATAAAATTTCAGAAGGGTATTTTTGTCTGCACCCCATTTAACACCTGCAAGGGATTTCATTAAATTTAAACGTTTATGACAGGAGGTCACCATGTATTGTATGTGGCAGCCCCAATTTAGTCGGGGGCCGTCCAACATTAAACCAAGAAATTTGTGGTGGGTTTTGAAGGGTATTTGGGAATTACCTATGGCGACCGAGGGAATGTTGGGTATACGTCTTCGAGTGAAGCACATAAGGCTACTCTTATGTGCACTCACCGTCAGACCCCAACGGGATGTCCAATCAAATACCTTATCAAGCTCACGTTGAAGGGAAATTTGAGCCTCCTGGATAGTGGGAGCAGAGCAAAGTATTGAAATATCATCTGCATAGATGAGTGCTTGGGTGCTTGGTGATGAGGGAAAGTCTGAAAGTAAGATATTGAAAAGTAGAGGACTTAGAGGAGAACCTTGTGGAACACCCCTGGTAATTGGATACACCCTGGAGTGGGTGTCTCCAATTACCAGAGAGAAGGATCTGGATGACAGGAAGGATTTAACCCAATTTAGAGGTTGACCAAATAGTCCTAGGCGGGCAAGTTTTTCAATAATGGCATTATGTGAGGCGGTGTCAAAAGCACCTTTAAGGTCAAGAAAAGCTACTATTGTGAATTTTTTGTGGTTGAATCCCTCCTGTATTATGTGCTCCAGCTGGAGCAATACATCCAGAGTGCCCCTATGAGGGCGAAAGCCGAACATGTTGGGTGGAAGAAGGTGTTCGCGTTCCAACCACCAGGTTAGTCTATTTTGAACTACTTTCTCAAAGATTTTACTAATGTTAGATAGGAGACTAATGGGCCTGTAGGAAGCTGCTTCTGTTGGGTCCTTGCCAGGTTTAGGAATAGGTATTGTGATAGCATGACGCCACACAGAAGGAAACACCCCCAACAACCAGCTGTCATTGAGGATGCTTAATAGAACATGAGCCAGAGCATCTGGGAGGTGACGGAGAAACTCGTTCGGGATGTTGTCCGGTCCCGCGGCCTTTCTGTTGGACAGTGAGTGTAAAGCTAAGGAAAGCTCCTGGGAAGTGATAGCAGTGCTAATTATATGGCTGTTTTGTGAGGAAGTGGGTAATGCAAGTGTGGGTACTGGATCTGGTGAGCCGAGTGTGGTGTGAATGTGGGTTGCAAGACACTCGACTCTTTGGGCATCAGTGATTAGGTGGGCACCGTTACTAATTAACGGGAAAGTTAATGGGGGTTGGGGTCTGACCATCTTCCTGAAGAATGACCAAGCTCGGGTGACTGAGGTTGCAAAGGATAGGGAAGCACAAAATGAGGCCCATGCAGAACGTTTCTCATCAAGAATAACACGTCTGCATTTGGCCTCTAAATATCTATAACGTTGACGGAGGGTATTGATGGGACGTTTGCGCCACGCATTGAAGGCGTGACGCTTTGCCTGAAGGGCTGCCGAACACTTTCTGTTCCACCAGGGAACCCTGAAAGTGCGGTAGGGGCGGGAAGTGTTAAGGTGAAAATGACTGGACCCCACTTCCACTAATGTGTCAGTGAGGTATTGAATTTTATCTTTAGAAGGGAGGGTATTTGGAGGGATAACTGAATTTAATTTCTTGTGAAAAGCTTCCCAGTCACCCGTTTTGAGGGACCAACAGGGTCTACGTGATGTGGGAGGAGGTGTTGTAAATTGAAAGGATATTACTACAGGAAGATGGTCACTACCCATGTTAGGGCCAGTTGTTATTGTGGTTAGGAGGAGTGAGCCATTTCCCAGGCATAAGTCCAAGGTAGAGGATTTCCCTGAAACTGGATCAATCCTGGTAGGGAGGCCAGGTGGGGTAAGTAGAGAGATAGTGTCACTGTCCATCAAAAAACCCGAGAGGGCCAAACCCGACCGGTTTCTCCTGCTTCTGGGCAGGGCCGGTTCCCAGAATTCATGATGGGCATTAAAATCACCCATAATTAATGACTGGGAGGAAAGTTGTGAAAACAAATGTTTAAATTCTTGTAATGAAATATCCAAACATGGATTATAAAGCAATAATATTTGAATTGGCCCTGTATCAAAGGTTACTGTAACTCCCAAGTGCTCTAGCCCACCTCCTGGAAAGGAAGTAATAGTTAGAGGACTAGAAGGGAGAGACTGATGCACCAGGAGAAGGAGGCCGCCTCCTGCCTGTCCAGGTGTTCTATCTACCCTGTAAGAAACATAGTTTGGAAAGGAGGGAGAGAATGCATCTGTGAGCCACGTCTCACATATGCCAACTATTAGAGGAGAATATGATGAGAGCGTGGTTTTAAAGACTGGAAGTTTCCGGTACATAGACCGGGCATTCCAGAGGATGAAATGGTGTGGGAGTAAAGTATTCACTGAGAAAGTGACATAAGGAAGGTCAGGAGCCCTGGCAAGCACTTACAGAAGGCCACCCTTAGGCCAAGACCAGATGAAATGTGTGTGATAAATTCTAGTGCAATAGGTACTATACCACTAATGAAAGCCGGCCATGCAAAACCCGAAGCATGCTGGGCTGGAAGTGAGGAAGCTGTGTGAGTAAGGCCTGCACTACCAAGCGAGGGCGTGTGTTGTTGTGTTGAATGTTGGTGGACTGAAGGCTGTGGTTGAGGCTGAGGGTGGGATGGTGGGTTAGGTTTGGGATGATGAGGATAAGGTAAAGGCAATATTATTGGTGTTGGGTTTGTTTTTTGGGGTGCCTTATGAGGAGTTGTGTTGTTGTGGGATTTATGTTGGTTGGGTTTTGGTGGTGGAGTAATTTTTCTATGTTTTCGTGGTGTGCGGTTTCTTCTTTGTGGTTTTGGTGTACTGTTTGGTGTATGTGAAGTGACTTGGGGAGCAGGAGAAAGCCGTCGTGGAGGTGTGGTATTGCCCCGGGCCGCTACGGGGAGAACAACTATATTAGGGCTGAGGGGGTAAATAACATGGTTAGTTTGTTTTGTAACAGGTTGTGGATGTTGTTGTTGTGTAATTGTTTCAGGACGAATTCCCCTGAGCTGGCGCTTTATCTCCTGCATGGAGGTATCAGGGTCATGCTGGGTCTCTTGGACCTTCGCAGCCCTGATGTATGCCGGGCACTGCTTAGATGTTGGTCTGTGTGCTCCCAAACAGAAGTAGCAGTGTTGTGTTCTCTCACACTTATCAGTGCTGTGGAAACCACTGCACCTCCCACATCGGATCTTACCTCCGCAGGAGATGTTTCCGTGGCCAAACAGAAGACATCGGGTGCACCTCAGGACGGGGAGAGTGTGCGGCCTCACACGGTACACCACTGAATCCAGGGCAACCCTCTCAGGGAGTGGTCCCCTGAACTTCAGCCGAATAGCCATGTTCGGCACCCTCTCCCCATCCTTTATCGCACCTGGCAGTCTAAAAGCTGTCATCAGTGTTGTCGGCTGATCGTCTAGTATGGTCAGTCCTTCCTGTATGTCTTTGTCATTAATTTCATGGGAAACTGGGAAAATCCTCCCGTATTGATATGTCGGATCGTCATCACCAGCGATCCAGCACTTAACTGGCCACTCGCCCAGCATGACCACCGACTCAGGCACACTTACCAGGCCGTCGATATTGGCCACACTAAACTTTAACCCTCTGCCTTTGCCAGTGGTGACCAGGGTATTTTCAATATATTTCTTAGCAAATATAGATTTGAATATGGCCTCTGAAACCCTCTTGGGGTGTACAAAACATTGTGAACCATCAACAGACTTCATTAATACAGTTATATGGGTGTTATTGTTATCATGGTGTTTTTGTATAACCTTAGCATGGGGTGGGTTATTGAGTACATTAACAATACTTGGTGGTGAAGCTGCCACATCAGCATATGATTTTTTGCTTTTAGCAGTGATAAATACTTCACCAGGTGTATCTGGAGATAAAGTCCTCTTGTTGTTGTTGGTTGTGGTACACTCCATCATTTCTGCTGTTGTTGTCGTTTGCTGGTGGTTGTTGGCCGGTTGATCCTCCCCCTGCATGGTCGTCACTTCCGGTTTCTTTCAGGCCCAATGTTTACCTTTGTCATTTCTTTCTTAGATGCACTTTCCTTCCTTCTTCACTATCTGTATGTGTTGGTATGTGTGTGTGGGTATGTTTGTTGATGTCAATTGCTCAAAAATTGGAAATTTGCGGAGCTCAAGCACTAACGTCTTTGCGCTGCCACTTCCATAATATACTTCCCACCTGTAACTTGCTGACTCGGAGGCAGCTAAACGATCTATAAGGTGACTGATTAAGGTAAGCTGCTACATTAACATTACAGCTGGGGAAATCCATGTTATCTATCCATAAAATAAAATCTTCTTCTTCTTCTTCTTGGTGTTTGTTGGTATAAAAGAAAAACACTCTGTATTCTTCTGTAATATAAACAAAACAAGACAGAGTGTGCCGTTGTAATATGAGAACACTAATAAAAAAAGTAAACATAACCATCATTTGCTTGGGGGTTTGGGAGAAGGATAGGTCACTAGTAATAATTAAGTAGGTCACAATGTAAGTATATGTCTGTATTCTCGTGTTTCATTCTGTTATGTTTTCGTGAGTGAGTGTGTGAGTGTGTGTGTGTGTGTGGTCATTGAATTTGGTAAATTTACAGTAATCCTGGGTTCAGTAAAACGTATATATTAGTATGTTTTACCACTAATTAGGACCATTCTAAGACTATTTTCTTCAATGGTGTTTCTCTCGGAAATGCCCCGTTTTCAAGATATGCCCAGTTTTCATACCCCATACAAACTTGGGGGAGAGCCTGGCAGAGTTTAAATGGCAGAGTTTAAATGGCAGAGTTTAAAAGGCAGAGTTTAAATGGCAGAGTTTAAATGGCAGAGTTTAAATGGCAGAGTTTAAATGGCAGAGTTTAAAAGGCAGAGTTTAAATGGCAGAGTTTAAAAGGCAGAGTTTAAATGGCAGAGTTTAAATGGCAGAGTTTAAATGGCAGAGTTTAAATGGCAGAGTTTAAAAGGCAGAGTTTAAATGGCAGAGTTTAAATGGCAGAGTTTAAATGGCAGAGTTTAAATGGCAGAGTTTAAATGGCAGAGTTTAAACGGCAGAGTTTAAACGGCAGAGTTTAAACGGCAGAGTTTAAACGGCAGAATTTAAACGGCGGAGTTTAAACGGCGGAGTTTAAACGGCGGAGTTTAAACGGCGGAGTTTAAACGGCGGAGTTTAAACGGCGGAGTTTAAACGGCGGAGTTTAAACGGCGGAGTTTAAACGGCGGAGTTTAAACGGAGGAGTTTAAACGGCGGAGTTTAAACGGCGGAGTTCAAACGGCGGAGTTTAAACGGCAGAGTTTAAACGGCAGAGTTTAAACGGCAGAGCTTATATGGCGGAGTTTAAACGGTGGAGTTTACGGAGTTTAAACGGCGGAGTTTAAACGGCGGAGTTTAAACGGCGGAGTTTAAACGGCGGAGTTTAAACGGCGGAGTTTAAACGGCGGAGCTTAAACGGCGGAGTTTAAACGGCAGAGTTTAAACGGCAGAGCTTATACGGCAGAGCTTATACGGCAGAGATTAAAAGTCAGAGTTTAAACGGCAGAGTTTAAACGGCAGAGTTTAAACGGCAGAGCTTAAACGGCAGAGCTTATACGGCAGAGTTTAAACGGCAGAGTTTAAATGGCGGAGTTTAAACGGCGGAGTTTAAACGGCGGAGTTTAAACGGCGGAGTTTAAACGGCAGAGTTTAAACGGCAGAGTTTAAACGGCAGAGTTTAAAATTAAATGACAGAGTTTAAATGGCAGAGTTTAAACGGCAGAGTTTAAACGACAGAGTTTAAACGGCAGAGCTTATACGGCAGAGTTTAAACGGCAGAGTTTAAACGGCAGAGTATAAACGGCAGAGTTTAAATGGCAGAGTTTAAACGGCAGTGTTTAAACGGCAGAGTTTAAACGGCAGAGTTTAAACGGCAGAGTTTAAACGGCAGAGTTTAAATGGCAGAGTTTAAATGGCAGAGTTTAAATGGCAGAGTTTAAAAGGCAGAGTTTAAAAGGCAGAGTTTAAAAGGCAGAGTTTAAACGGCAGAGTTTAAAAGGCAGAGTTTAAAAGGCAGAGTTTAAATGGCAGAGTTTAAATGGCAGAGTTTTAAAGGCAGAGTTTAAACTGCAGAGTTTAAACGGCGGAGTTTAAACGGCGGAGTTTTAACGGCGGAGTTTAAACGGCGGAGTTTAAACGGCGGAGTTTAAACGGCGGAGTTTAAACGGCAGAGTTTAAACGGCAGAGTTTAAACGGCAGAGTTTAAAAGGCAGAGTTTAAATGGCAGAGTTTAAATGGCAGAGTTTAAAAGGCAGAGTTTAAATGGCAGAGTTTAAAAGGCAGAGTTTAAATGGCAGAGTTTAAACTGCAGAGTTTAAACGGAGGAGTTTAAACGGCAGAGTTTAAACGGCAGCTTATACGGCGGAGCTTAAACGGCGGAGCTTAAACGGCAGAGTTTAAACGGCAGAGTTTAAACGGCGGAGATTAAACGGCGGAGTTTAAACGGCGGAGTTTAAACGGCGGAGTTTAAACGGCGGAGTTTTAACGGCGGAGTTTAAACGGCAGAGTTTAAACGGCAGAGTTTAAACGGCAGAGCTTATATGGCGGAGTTTAAACGGCGGAGTTTACGGAGTTTAAACGGCGGAGTTTAAACGGCGGAGTTTAAACGGCGGAGTTTAAACGGCGGAGCTTAAACGGCGGAGCTTAAACGGCGGAGTTTAAACGGCAGAGTTTAAACGGCAGAGCTTATACGGCAGAGCTTATACGGCAGAGATTAAAAGTCAGAGTTTAAACGGCAGAGTTTAAACGGCAGAGTTTAAACGGCAGAGCTTAAACGGCAGAGCTTATACGGCAGAGTTTAAACGGCAGAGTTTAAATGGCGGAGTTTAAACGGCGGAGTTTAAACGGCGGAGTTTAAACGGCGGAGTTTAAACGGCGGAGTTTAAACGGCAGAGTTTAAACGGCAGAGTTTAAACGGCAGAGTTTAAAATTAAATGACAGAGTTTAAATGGCAGAGTTTAAACGGCAGAGTTTAAACGACAGAGTTTAAACGGCAGAGCTTATACGGCAGAGTTTAAACGGCAGAGTTTAAACGGCAGAGTATAAACGGCAGAGCTTATACGGCAGAGATTAAAAGTCAGAGTTTAAACGGCAGAGTTTAAACGGCAGAGTTTAAACGGCAGAGCTTAAACGGCAGAGCTTATACGGCAGAGTTTAAACGGCAGAGTTTAAATGGCGGAGTTTAAACGGCGGAGTTTAAACGGCGGAGTTTAAACGGCGGAGTTTAAACGGCGGAGTTTAAACGGCAGAGTTTAAACGGCAGAGTTTAAACGGCAGAGTTTAAAATTAAATGACAGAGTTTAAATGGCAGAGTTTAAACGGCAGAGTTTAAACGACAGAGTTTAAACGGCAGAGCTTATACGGCAGAGTTTAAACGGCAGAGTTTAAACGGCAGAGTATAAACGGCAGAGTTTAAATGGCAGAGTTTAAACGGCAGTGTTTAAACGGCAGAGTTTAAACGGCAGAGTTTAAACGGCAGAGTTTAAACGGCAGAGTTTAAACGGCAGAGTTTAAATGGCAGAGTTTAAATGGCAGAGTTTAAAAGGCAGAGTTTAAACGGCAGAGTTTAAAAGGCAGAGTTTAAAAGGCAGAGTTTAAATGGCAGAGTTTAAATGGCAGAGTTTTAAAGGCAGAGTTTAAATGGCAGAGTTTAAACTGCAGAGTTTAAACGGCGGAGTTTAAACGGCGGAGTTTTAACGGCGGAGTTTAAACGGCGGAGTTTAAACGGCGGAGTTTAAACGGCAGAGTTTAAACGGCAGAGTTTAAACGGCAGAGTTTAAAAGGCAGAGTTTAAATGGCAGAGTTTAAATGGCAGAGTTTAAATGGCAGAGTTTAAAAGGCAGAGTTTAAATGGCAGAGTTTAAACTGCAGAGTTTAAACTGCAGAGTTTGAGTTTAAACGGCGGAGATTAAACGGCGGAGTTTAAACGGCGGAGTTTAAACGGCGGAGTTTAAACGGCGGAGTTTTAACGGCGGAGTTTAAACGGCGGAGTTTTAACGGCGGAGTTTAAACGGCGGAGTTTAAACGGCGGAGTTTAAACGGCGGAGTTTAAACGGCAGAGTTTAAACGGCAGAGTTTAAATGGCAGAATTTAAATGGCAGAGTTTAAAAGGCAGAGTTTAAATGGCAGAGTTTAAACTGCGGAGTTTAAACGGCGGAGTTTAAACGGCGGAGTTTATACGGCGGAGTTTAAACGGCGGAGTTTAAACGGCGGAGTTTTAACGGCGGAGTTTAAACGGCGGAGTTTAAACGGAGGAGTTTAAACGGCAGAGTTTAAACGGCAGAGTTTAAACGGCAGAGTTTAAAAGGCAGAGTTTAAATGGCAGAGTTTAAATGGCAGAGTTTAAAAGGCAGAGTTTAAATGGCAGAGTTTAAAAGGCAGAGTTTAAACTGCAGAGTTTAAACGGAGGAGTTTAAACGGCAGAGTTTAAACGGCAGCTTATACGGCGGAGCTTAAACGGCGGAGCTTAAACGGCAGAGTTTAAACGGCAGAGTTTAAACGGCGGAGATTAAACGGCGGAGTTTAAACGGCGGAGGTTAAACGGCGGAGTTTTAACGGCGGAGTTTAAACGGCGGAGTTTTAACGGCGGAGTTTAAACGGCGGAGTTTAAAAGGCGGAGTTTAAACGGCGGAGTTTAAACGGCGGAGTTTAAACGGCGGAGTTTAAACGGCAGAGTTTAAACGGCAGAGTTTAAACGGCGGAGTTTAAACGGCGGAGTTTAAACGGCGGAGTTTAAACGGCGGAGTTTAAACGGCAGAGTTTAAACGGCGGAGTTTAAACGGCAGAGTTTAAACGGCAGAGTTTAAACGGCAGAGTTTAAAAGGCAGAGTTTAAATGGCAGAATTTAAATGGCAGAGTTTAAATGGCAGAGTTTAAACTGCAGAGTTTAAACGGAAGAGTTTAAACGGCAGAGTTTAAACGGCAGAGTTTAAACGGCAGCTTATACGGCGGAGCTTAAACGGCGGAGCTTAAACGGCAGAGTTTAAACGGCAGAGTTTAAACTGCGGAGATTAAACGGCGGAGTTTAAACGGCGGAGGTTAAACGGCGGAGTTTTAACGGCGGAGTTTAAACGGCGGAGTTTTAACGGCGGAGTTTAAACGGCGGAGTTTAAAAGGCGGAGTTTAAACGGCGGAGTTTAAACGGCGGAGTTTAAACGGCGGAGTTTAAACGGCAGAGTTTAAACGGCAGAGTTTAAACGGCGGAGTTTAAACGGCGGAGTTTAAACGGCGGAGTTTAAACGGCAGAGTTTAAACGGCGGAGTTTAAACGGCGGAGTTTAAACGGCAGAGTTTAAACGGCAGAGTTTAAACGGCAGAGTTTAAAAGGCAGAGTTTAAATGGCAGAATTTAAATGGCAGAGTTTAAATGGCAGAGTTTAAACTGCAGAGTTTAAACGGAAGAGTTTAAACGGCAGAGGTTAAACGGCAGAGCTTAAACGGCAGCTTATACGGCGGAGCTTAAACGGCGGAGCTTAAACGGCAGAGTTTAAACGGCAGAGTTTAAACGGCGGAGATTAAACGGCGGAGTTTAAACGGCGGAGTTTAAACGGCGGAGTTTAAACGGCGGAGTTTTAACGGCGGAGTTTAAACGGCGGAGTTTTAACGGCGGAGTTTAAACGGCGGAGTTTAAACGGCAGAGTTTAAAAGGCGGAGTTTAAACGGCGGAGTTTAAACGGCGGAGTTTAAACGGCGGAGTTTAAACGGCGGAGTTTAAACGGCGGAGTTTAAACGGCGGAGTTTAAACGGCGGAGTTTAAACGGCGGAGTTTAAACGGCGGAGTTTAAACGGCAGAGTTTAAAAGGCGGAGTTTAAACGGCGGAGTTTAAACGGCGGAGTTTAAACGGCGGAGTTTAAACGGCGGAGCTTATACGGCGGAACTTAAACGACAGAGGTTAAACGACAGAGTTTAAACGGCAGAGTTTAAACGGCAGAGTTTAAAAGGCAGAGTTTAAATGGCAGAGTTTAAATGGCAGAATTTAAAAGGCAGAGTTTAAATGGCAGAGTTTAAACTGCAGAGTTTAAACGGAAGAGTTTAAACGGCAGAGTTTAAACGGCAGAGTTTAAACGGCAGAGTATAAACGGCAGCTTATACGGCGGAGCTTAAACGGCGGAGCTTAAACGGCGGAGTTTAAACGGAGGAGTTTAAACGGCGGAGTTTAAACGGCGGAGTTTAAACGGCGGAGTTTAAAAGGCGGAGTTTAAAAGGCGGAGTTTAAACGGCGGAGTTTAAACGGCGGAGTTTAAACGGCGGAGTTTAAACGGCGGAGTTTAAACGGCGAAGTTTAAACGGCGGAGTTTAAACGGCGGAGTTTAAACGGCGGAGTTTAAACGGCGGAGTTTAAAAGGCGGAGTTTAAACGGCGGAGTTTAAAAGGCGGAGTTTAAAAGGCGGAGTTTAAACGGCGGAGTTTAAACGGCGGAGTTTAAACGGCGGAGTTTAAACGGCGGAGTTTAAACGGCGGAGTTTAAACGGCGGAGTTTAAACGGCGGAGTTTAAACGGCGGAGTTTAAACGGCGGAGTTTAAACGGCGGAGTTTAAACGGCGGAGTTTAAACGGCGGAGTTTAAACGGCGGAGTTTAAACGGCGGAGTTTTAACGGCGGAGTTTAAACGGCGGAGTTTAAAAGGCGGAGTTTAAACGGCGGAGTTTAAACGGCGGAGTTTAAACGGCGGAGTTTAAACGGCGGAGTTTAAACGGCGGAGTTTAAACGGCGGAGTTTAAACGGCGGAGTTTAAACGGCGGAGTTTAAACGGCGGAGTTTAAACGGCGGAGTTTAAAAGGCGGAGTTTAAACGGCGGAGTTTAAACGGCGGAGTTTATACGGCGGAGTTTAAACGGCGTAGTTTAAACGGCGGAGTTTAAACGGCGGAGTTTAAACGGCGGAGTTTAAACGGCGGAGTTTAAACGGCGGAGTTTAAACGGCGGAGTTTAAACGGCGGAACTTATACGGCGGAACTTATACGGCAGAGTTTAAACGGCAGAGTTTAAAAGGCAGAGTTTAAAAGGCAGAGTTTAAATGGCAGAGTTTAAACGGAGGAGTTTAAACGGCGGAGTTTAAACGGCGGAGTTTAAACGGCGGAGTTTAAACGGCGGAGTTTAAACGGCGGAGTTTAAACGGCGGAGCTTAAACGGCGGAGTTTAAACGGCAGAGTTTAAACGGCAGAGCTTATACGGCAGAGCTTATACGGCAGAGATTAAAAGTCAGAGTTTAAACGGCAGAGTTTAAACGGCAGAGTTTAAACGGCAGAGCTTAAACGGCAGAGCTTATACGGCAGAGTTTAAACGGCAGAGTTTAAATGGCGGAGTTTAAACGGCGGAGTTTAAACGGCGGAGTTTAAACGGCGGAGTTTAAACGGCAGAGTTTAAACGGCAGAGTTTAAACGGCAGAGTTTAAAATTAAATGACAGAGTTTAAATGGCAGAGTTTAAACGGCAGAGTTTAAACGACAGAGTTTAAACGGCAGAGCTTATACGGCAGAGTTTAAACGGCAGAGTTTAAACGGCAGAGTATAAACGGCAGAGTTTAAATGGCAGAGTTTAAACGGCAGTGTTTAAACGGCAGAGTTTAAACGGCAGAGTTTAAACGGCAGAGTTTAAACGGCAGAGTTTAAATGGCAGAGTTTAAATGGCAGAGTTTAAATGGCAGAGTTTAAAAGGCAGAGTTTAAAAGGCAGAGTTTAAAAGGCAGAGTTTAAACGGCAGAGTTTAAAAGGCAGAGTTTAAAAGGCAGAGTTTAAATGGCAGAGTTTAAATGGCAGAGTTTTAAAGGCAGAGTTTAAACTGCAGAGTTTAAACGGCGGAGTTTAAACGGCGGAGTTTTAACGGCGGAGTTTAAACGGCGGAGTTTAAACGGCGGAGTTTAAACGGCGGAGTTTAAACGGCAGAGTTTAAACGGCAGAGTTTAAACGGCAGAGTTTAAAAGGCAGAGTTTAAATGGCAGAGTTTAAATGGCAGAGTTTAAAAGGCAGAGTTTAAATGGCAGAGTTTAAAAGGCAGAGTTTAAATGGCAGAGTTTAAACTGCAGAGTTTAAACGGAGGAGTTTAAACGGCAGAGTTTAAACGGCAGCTTATACGGCGGAGCTTAAACGGCGGAGCTTAAACGGCAGAGTTTAAACGGCAGAGTTTAAACGGCGGAGATTAAACGGCGGAGTTTAAACGGCGGAGTTTAAACGGCGGAGTTTAAACGGCGGAGTTTTAACGGCGGAGTTTAAACGGCAGAGTTTAAACGGCAGAGTTTAAACGGCAGAGCTTATATGGCGGAGTTTAAACGGCGGAGTTTACGGAGTTTAAACGGCGGAGTTTAAACGGCGGAGTTTAAACGGCGGAGTTTAAACGGCGGAGCTTAAACGGCGGAGCTTAAACGGCGGAGTTTAAACGGCAGAGTTTAAACGGCAGAGCTTATACGGCAGAGCTTATACGGCAGAGATTAAAAGTCAGAGTTTAAACGGCAGAGTTTAAACGGCAGAGTTTAAACGGCAGAGCTTAAACGGCAGAGCTTATACGGCAGAGTTTAAACGGCAGAGTTTAAATGGCGGAGTTTAAACGGCGGAGTTTAAACGGCGGAGTTTAAACGGCGGAGTTTAAACGGCGGAGTTTAAACGGCAGAGTTTTAACGGCAGAGTTTAAACGGCAGAGTTTAAAATTAAATGACAGAGTTTAAATGGCAGAGTTTAAACGGCAGAGTTTAAACGACAGAGTTTAAACGGCAGAGCTTATACGGCAGAGTTTAAACGGCAGAGTTTAAACGGCAGAGTATAAACGGCAGAGTTTAAATGGCAGAGTTTAAACGGCAGTGTTTAAACGGCAGAGTTTAAACGGCAGAGTTTAAACGGCAGAGTTTAAACGGCAGAGTTTAAACGGCAGAGTTTAAATGGCAGAGTTTAAATGGCAGAGTTTAAAAGGCAGAGTTTAAACGGCAGAGTTTAAAAGGCAGAGTTTAAAAGGCAGAGTTTAAATGGCAGAGTTTAAATGGCAGAGTTTTAAAGGCAGAGTTTAAATGGCAGAGTTTAAACTGCAGAGTTTAAACGGCGGAGTTTAAACGGCGGAGTTTTAACGGCGGAGTTTAAACGGCGGAGTTTAAACGGCGGAGTTTAAACGGCAGAGTTTAAACGGCAGAGTTTAAACGGCAGAGTTTAAAAGGCAGAGTTTAAATGGCAGAGTTTAAATGGCAGAGTTTAAAAGGCAGAGTTTAAATGGCAGAGTTTAAACTGCAGAGTTTAAACTGCAGAGTTTGAGTTTAAACGGCGGAGATTAAACGGCGGAGTTTAAACGGCGGAGTTTAAACGGCGGAGTTTAAACGGCGGAGTTTTAACGGCGGAGTTTAAACGGCGGAGTTTTAACGGCGGAGTTTAAACGGCGGAGTTTAAACGGCGGAGTTTAAACGGCGGAGTTTAAACGGCAGAGTTTAAACGGCAGAGTTTAAACGGCAGAATTTAAATGGCAGAGTTTAAAAGGCAGAGTTTAAATGGCAGAGTTTAAACTGCGGAGTTTAAACGGCGGAGTTTAAACGGCGGAGTTTATACGGCGGAGTTTAAACGGCGGAGTTTAAACGGCGGAGTTTAAACGGCGGAGTTTAAACGGCGGAGTTTAAACGGCGGAGTTTAAACGGCGGAGTTTAAACGGCAGAGTTTAAACGGCAGAGTTTAAACGGCAGAGTTTAAATGGCAGAGTTTAAATGGCAGAGTTTTAAAGGCAGAGTTTAAACTGCAGAGTTTAAACGGCGGAGTTTAAACGGCGGAGTTTTAACGGCGGAGTTTAAACGGCGGAGTTTAAACGGCGGAGTTTAAACGGCGGAGTTTAAACGGCAGAGTTTAAACGGCAGAGTTTAAACGGCAGAGTTTAAAAGGCAGAGTTTAAATGGCAGAGTTTAAATGGCAGAGTTTAAAAGGCAGAGTTTAAATGGCAGAGTTTAAAAGGCAGAGTTTAAATGGCAGAGTTTAAACTGCAGAGTTTAAACGGAGGAGTTTAAACGGCAGAGTTTAAACGGCAGCTTATACGGCGGAGCTTAAACGGCGGAGCTTAAACGGCAGAGTTTAAACGGCAGAGTTTAAACGGCGGAGATTAAACGGCGGAGTTTAAACGGCGGAGTTTAAACGGCGGAGTTTAAACGGCGGAGTTTTAACGGCGGAGTTTAAACGGCAGAGTTTAAACGGCAGAGTTTAAACGGCAGAGCTTATATGGCGGAGTTTAAACGGCGGAGTTTACGGAGTTTAAACGGCGGAGTTTAAACGGCGGAGTTTAAACGGCGGAGCTTAAACGGCGGAGCTTAAACGGCGGAGTTTAAACGGCAGAGTTTAAACGGCAGAGCTTATACGGCAGAGCTTATACGGCAGAGATTAAAAGTCAGAGTTTAAACGGCAGAGTTTAAACGGCAGAGTTTAAACGGCAGAGCTTAAACGGCAGAGCTTATACGGCAGAGTTTAAACGGCAGAGTTTAAATGGCGGAGTTTAAACGGCGGAGTTTAAACGGCGGAGTTTAAACGGCGGAGTTTAAACGGCGGAGTTTAAACGGCAGAGTTTAAACGGCAGAGTTTAAACGGCAGAGTTTAAAATTAAATGACAGAGTTTAAATGGCAGAGTTTAAACGGCAGAGTTTAAACGACAGAGTTTAAACGGCAGAGCTTATACGGCAGAGTTTAAACGGCAGAGTTTAAACGGCAGAGTATAAACGGCAGAGTTTAAATGGCAGAGTTTAAACGGCAGTGTTTAAACGGCAGAGTTTAAACGGCAGAGTTTAAACGGCAGAGTTTAAACGGCAGAGTTTAAACGGCAGAGTTTAAATGGCAGAGTTTAAATGGCAGAGTTTAAAAGGCAGAGTTTAAACGGCAGAGTTTAAAAGGCAGAGTTTAAAAGGCAGAGTTTAAATGGCAGAGTTTAAATGGCAGAGTTTTAAAGGCAGAGTTTAAATGGCAGAGTTTAAACTGCAGAGTTTAAACGGCGGAGTTTAAACGGCGGAGTTTTAACGGCGGAGTTTAAACGGCGGAGTTTAAACGGCGGAGTTTAAACGGCAGAGTTTAAACGGCAGAGTTTAAACGGCAGAGTTTAAAAGGCAGAGTTTAAATGGCAGAGTTTAAATGGCAGAGTTTAAATGGCAGAGTTTAAAAGGCAGAGTTTAAATGGCAGAGTTTAAACTGCAGAGTTTAAACTGCAGAGTTTGAGTTTAAACGGCGGAGATTAAACGGCGGAGTTTAAACGGCGGAGTTTAAACGGCGGAGTTTAAACGGCGGAGTTTTAACGGCGGAGTTTAAACGGCGGAGTTTTAACGGCGGAGTTTAAACGGCGGAGTTTAAACGGCGGAGTTTAAACGGCGGAGTTTAAACGGCAGAGTTTAAACGGCAGAGTTTAAATGGCAGAATTTAAATGGCAGAGTTTAAAAGGCAGAGTTTAAATGGCAGAGTTTAAACTGCGGAGTTTAAACGGCGGAGTTTAAACGGCGGAGTTTATACGGCGGAGTTTAAACGGCGGAGTTTAAACGGCGGAGTTTTAACGGCGGAGTTTAAACGGCGGAGTTTAAACGGCGGAGTTTAAACGGCGGAGTTTAAACGGCAGAGTTTAAACGGCAGAGTTTAAAAGGCAGAGTTTAAATGGCAGAGTTTAAATGGCAGAGTTTAAAAGGCAGAGTTTAAATGGCAGAGTTTAAAAGGCAGAGTTTAAATGGCAGAGTTTAAACTGCAGAGTTTAAACGGAGGAGTTTAAACGGCAGAGTTTAAACGGCAGCTTATACGGCGGAGCTTAAACGGCGGAGCTTAAACGGCAGAGTTTAAACGGCAGAGTTTAAACGGCGGAGATTAAACGGCGGAGTTTAAACGGCGGAGGTTAAACGGCGGAGTTTTAACGGCGGAGTTTAAACGGCGGAGTTTTAACGGCGGAGTTTAAACGGCGGAGTTTAAAAGGCGGAGTTTAAACGGCGGAGTTTAAACGGCGGAGTTTAAACGGCGGAGTTTAAACGGCAGAGTTTAAACGGCAGAGTTTAAACGGCGGAGTTTAAACGGCGGAGTTTAAACGGCGGAGTTTAAACGGCAGAGTTTAAACGGCAGAGTTTAAACGGCGGAGTTTAAACGGCAGAGTTTAAACGGCAGAGTTTAAACGGCAGAGTTTAAAAGGCAGAGTTTAAATGGCAGAATTTAAATGGCAGAGTTTAAATGGCAGAGTTTAAACTGCAGAGTTTAAACGGAAGAGTTTAAACGGCAGAGTTTAAACGGCAGAGTTTAAACGGCAGCTTATACGGCGGAGCTTAAACGGCGGAGCTTAAACGGCAGAGTTTAAACGGCAGAGTTTAAACTGCGGAGATTAAACGGCGGAGTTTAAACGGCGGAGGTTAAACGGCGGAGTTTTAACGGCGGAGTTTAAACGGCGGAGTTTTAACGGCGGAGTTTAAACGGCGGAGTTTAAAAGGCGGAGTTTAAACGGCGGAGTTTAAACGGCGGAGTTTAAACGGCGGAGTTTAAACGGCAGAGTTTAAACGGCAGAGTTTAAACGGCGGAGTTTAAACGGCGGAGTTTAAACGGCGGAGTTTAAACGGCAGAGTTTAAACGGCGGAGTTTAAACGGCGGAGTTTAAACGGCAGAGTTTAAACGGCAGAGTTTAAACGGCAGAGTTTAAAAGGCAGAGTTTAAATGGCAGAATTTAAATGGCAGAGTTTAAATGGCAGAGTTTAAACTGCAGAGTTTAAACGGAAGAGTTTAAACGGCAGAGTTTAAACGGCAGAGCTTAAACGGCAGCTTATACGGCGGAGCTTAAACGGCGGAGCTTAAACGGCAGAGTTTAAACGGCAGAGTTTAAACGGCGGAGATTAAACGGCGGAGTTTAAACGGCGGAGTTTAAACGGCGGAGTTTAAACGGCGGAGTTTTAACGGCGGAGTTTAAACGGCGGAGTTTTAACGGCGGAGTTTAAACGGCGGAGTTTAAACGGCAGAGTTTAAAAGGCGGAGTTTAAACGGCGGAGTTTAAACGGCGGAGTTTAAACGGCGGAGTTTAAACGGCGGAGTTTAAACGGCGGAGTTTAAACGGCGGAGTTTAAACGGCGGAGTTTAAACGGCGGAGTTTAAACGGCGGAGTTTAAACGGCAGAGTTTAAAAGGCGGAGTTTAAACGGCGGAGTTTAAACGGCGGAGTTTAAACGGCGGAGTTTAAACGGCGGAGTTTAAACGGCAGAGTTTAAACGGCAGAGTTTAAACGGCGGACGGCGGAGTTTAAACGGCGGAGTTTAAACGGCGGAGTTTAAACGGCGGAGTTTAAACGGCGGAGTTTAAACGGCGGAGTTTAAACGGCGGAGTTTAAAAGGCAGAGTTTAAAAGGCAGAGTTTAAATGGCAGAATTTAAAAGGCAGAGTTTAAATGGCAGAGTTTAAATGGCAGAGTTTAAACTGCGGAGTTTAAACGGCGGAGTTTAAACGGCGGAGTTTAAACGGCGGAGTTTAAACGGCGGAGTTTAAACGGCGGAGTTAAAACGGCGGAGTTTAAACGGCGGAGTTTAAACGGCAGAGTTTAAAAGGCAGAGTTTAAACGGCGGAGTTTAAACGGCGGAGTTTAAACGGCGGAGTTTAAACGGCGGAGCTTATACGGCGGAACTTAAACGACAGAGGTTAAACGACAGAGTTTAAACGGCAGAGTTTAAACGGCAGAGTTTAAAAGGCAGAGTTTAAATGGCAGAGTTTAAATGGCAGAATTTAAAAGGCAGAGTTTAAATGGCAGAGTTTAAACTGCAGAGTTTAAACGGAAGAGTTTAAACGGCAGAGTTTAAACGGCAGAGTTTAAACGGCAGAGTATAAACGGCAGCTTATACGGCGGAGCTTAAACGGCGGAGCTTAAACGGCGGAGTTTAAACGGAGGAGTTTAAACGGCGGAGTTTAAACGGCGGAGTTTAAACGGCGGAGTTTAAAAGGCGGAGTTTAAAAGGCGGAGTTTAAACGGCGGAGTTTAAACGGCGGAGTTTAAACGGCGGAGTTTAAACGGCGGAGTTTAAACGGCGAAGTTTAAACGGCGGAGTTTAAACGGCGGAGTTTAAACGGCGGAGTTTAAACGGCGGAGTTTAAAAGGCGGAGTTTAAACGGCGGAGTTTAAAAGGCGGAGTTTAAAAGGCGGAGTTTAAACGGCGGAGTTTAAACGGCGGAGTTTAAACGGCGGAGTTTAAACGGCGGAGTTTAAACGGCGGAGTTTAAACGGCGGAGTTTAAACGGCGGAGTTTAAACGGCGGAGTTTAAACGGCGGAGTTTAAACGGCGGAGTTTAAACGGCGGAGTTTAAACGGCGGAGTTTAAACGGCGGAGTTTAAACGGCGGAGTTTAAACGGCGGAGTTTTAACGGCGGAGTTTAAACGGCGGAGTTTAAAAGGCGGAGTTTAAACGGCGGAGTTTAAACGGCGGAGTTTAAACGGCGGAGTTTAAACGGCGGAGTTTAAACGGCGGAGTTTAAACGGCGGAGTTTAAACGGCGGAGTTTAAACGGCGGAGTTTAAACGGCGGAGTTTAAACGGCGGAGTTTAAAAGGCGGAGTTTAAACGGCGGAGTTTAAACGGCGGAGTTTATACGGCGGAGTTTAAACGGCGGAGTTTAAACGGCGGAGTTTAAACGGCGGAGTTTAAACGGCGGAGTTTAAACGGCGGAGTTTAAACGGCGGAGTTTAAACGGCGGAACTTATACGGCGGAACTTATACGGCAGAGTTTAAACGGCAGAGTTTAAAAGGCAGAGTTTAAAAGGCAGAGTTTAAATGGCAGAGTTTAAACGGAGGAGTTTAAACGGCGGAGTTTAAACGGCGGAGTTTAAACGGCGGAGTTTAAACGGCGGAGTTTAAACGGCGGAGTTTAAACGGCGGAGTTTAAACGGCGGAGTTTAAACGGCGGAGTTTAAACGGCACAGTTTAAACGGCACAGTTTAAACGGCACAGTTTAAACGGCGGAGTTTAAAAGGCGGAGTTTAAAAGGCGGAGTTTAAACGGCGGAGTTTAAACGGCGGAGTTTAAACGGCGGAGTTTAAAAGGCGGAGTTTAAATGGCGGAGTTTAAATGGCAGAGTTTAAATGGCAGAATTTAAATGGTGGAGTTTAAAAGGCGGAGTTTAAATGGCGGAGTTTAAATGGCAGAGTTTAAATGGCAGAATTTAAATGGTGGAGTTTAAAAGGCAGAGTTTAAATGGCAGAATTTAAAAGGCAGAGTTTAAATGGCAGAGTTTAAATGGCAGAGTTTAAACGGCAGAGTTTAAACGGCAGAGTTTAAACGGCAGAGTTTAAACGGCAGCTTATACGGCGGAGCTTAAACGGCGGAGCTTAAACGGCAGAGTTTAAACGGCAGGGTTTAAATGGCGGAGATTAAACGGCGGAGTTTAAACGGCGGAGTTTAAACGGCGGAGTTTTAACGGCGGAGTTTAAACGGCGGAGTTTAAACGGCGGAGTTTAAACGGCGGAGTTTAAACGGCGGAGTTTAAACGGCGGAGTTTAAACGGCGGAGTTTAAAAGGCGGAGTTTAAACGGCGGAGTTTAAACGGCGGAGTTTAAACGGCGGAGTTTAAACGGCGGAGTTTAAACGGCGGAGTTTAAACGGCGGAGTTTAAACGGCGGAGTTTAAACGGCGGAGTTTAAACGGCGGAGTTTAAACGGCGGAGTTTAAACGGCGGAGTTTAAACGGCGGAGTTTAAACGGCGGAGTTTAAACGGCGGAGTTTAAACGGCGGAGTTTAAACGGCGGAGTTTAAAAGGCGGAGTTTAAAAGGCGGAGTTTAAACGACGGAGTTTAAACGGCGGAGTTTAAACGGCGGAGTTTAAACGGCGGAGTTTAAACGGCGGAGTTTAAACGGCGGAGTTTAAACGGCGGAGTTTAAACGGCGGAGTTTAAACGGCGGAGTTTAAACGGCGGAGTTTAAAAGGCAGAGTTTAAATGGCAGAGTTTAAATGGCAGAATTTAAAAGGCAAAGTTTAAATGGCAGAGTTTAAACTGCAGAGTTTAAACGGAAGAGTTTAAACGGCAGAGTTTAAACGGCAGCTTATACGGCGGAGCTTAAACGGCGGAGCTTAAACGGCAGAGTTTAAACGGCAGAGTTTAAACGGCGGAGATTAAACGGCGGAGTTTAAACGGCGGAGTTTAAACGGCGGAGTTTAAACGGCGGAGTTTAAACGGCGGAGTTTAAACGGCGGAGTTTAAACGGCGGAGTTTAAAAGGCGGAGTTTAAACGGCGGAGTTTAAACGGCGGAGTTTATACGGCGGAGTTTAAACGGCGGAGTTTAAACGGCGGAGTTTAAACGGCGGAGTTTAAACGGCGGAGTTTAAACGGCGGAGTTTAAACGGCGGAACTTATACGGCGGAACTTATACGGCAGAGTTTAAACGGCAGAGTTTAAAAGGCAGAGTTTAAAAGGCAGAGT
Source organism: Petrolisthes manimaculis (assembly GCA_034508575.1). NCBI lineage: Eukaryota > Metazoa > Arthropoda > Malacostraca > Decapoda > Porcellanidae > Petrolisthes > Petrolisthes manimaculis. The sequence goes on along the minus strand of JAWZYT010002929.1, from coordinate 23,811 downwards.
TTAAATGGCAGAGTTTAAACGGAGGAGTTTAAACGGCGGAGTTTAAACGGCGGAGTTTAAACGGCGGAGTTTAAACGGCGGAGTTTAAACGGCGGAGTTTAAACGGCGGAGTTTAAACGGCGGAGTTTAAACGGCGGAGTTTAAACGGCACAGTTTAAACGGCACAGTTTAAACGGCACAGTTTAAACGGCGGAGTTTAAAAGGCGGAGTTTAAAAGGCGGAGTTTAAACGGCGGAGTTTAAACGGCGGAGTTTAAACGGCGGAGTTTAAAAGGCGGAGTTTAAATGGCGGAGTTTAAATGGCAGAGTTTAAATGGCAGAATTTAAATGGTGGAGTTTAAAAGGCGGAGTTTAAATGGCGGAGTTTAAATGGCAGAGTTTAAATGGCAGAATTTAAATGGTGGAGTTTAAAAGGCAGAGTTTAAATGGCAGAATTTAAAAGGCAGAGTTTAAATGGCAGAGTTTAAATGGCAGAGTTTAAACTCCGCCGTTTAAACTCCGCCGTTTAAACTCCGCCGTTAAAACTCCGCCGTTTAAACTCCGCCGTTAAAACTCCGCCGTTTAAACTCCGCCGTTTAAACTCCGCCGTTTAAGCTCCGCCGTTTAAGCTCCGCCGTTTAAGCTCCGCCGTTTAAGCTCCGCCGTTTAAGCTCCGCCGTATAAGCTCCGCCGTTTAAACTCCGCCGTTTAAACTCCGCCGTTTAAACTCCGCCGTTTAAACTCCGCCGTTTAAGCTCTGCCGTATAAGCTCCGCCGTTTAAACTCCGCCGTTAAAACTCCGCCGTTTAAACTCCGCCGTTAAAACTCCGCCGTTTAAACTCTGAAGTTTAAACTCCGCCGTTTAAACTCCGCCGTTTAAACTCCGCCGTTTAATCTCCGCCGTTTAAACTCTGCCGTTTAAACTCTGCCGTTTAAGCTCCGCCGTTTAAGCTCCGCCGTATAAGCTGCCGTTTAAACTCTGCCGTTTAAACTCTGCCGTTTAAACTCCTCCGTTTAAACTCTGCAGTTTAAACTCTGCCGTTTAAACTCTGCCGTTTAAACTCCGCCGTTTAAACTCCGCCGTTTAAACTCCGCCGTTTAAACTCCGCCGTTTAAACTCCGACTTTTAAACTCCGACGTTTAAGCCGTTTCAACTCTGCCGTTTAAACTCTGCCGTTTAAACTCCGCCGTTTAAACTCCGCCGTTTAAACTCCGCCGTTTAAATTCCGCCGTTTAAACTCCGCCGTTTAAACTCCGCCGTTTAAACTCCGCCGTTTAAACTCCGCCGTTTAAACTCCGCCGTTTAAACTCCGCAGTTTAAATTCTGCAGTTTAAATTCTGCCATTTAAATTCTGCCATTTAAACTCTGCCTTTTAAACTCTGCCTTTTAAACTCTGCCTTTTAAACTCCGCTGTTTAAACTCCGCCGTAAACTCCGCCGTATAAGCTCCGCCGTATAAGCTCCGCCGTTTAAACTCTGCCGTTTAAACTCCGCCGTTTAAACTCCGCCGTTTAAGCTCCGCCGTTTAAGCTCCGCCGTTTAAGCTCCGCCGTATAAGCTCCGCCGTTTAAACTCCGCCGTTTAAACTCCGCCGTTTAAACTCCGCCGTTTAAACTCCGCCGTTTAAACTCCGCCGTTTAAACTCCGCCGTTTAAATTCTGCCGTTTAAACTCTGCCATTTAAACTCTGCCGTTTAAACTCCGCCGTTTAAACTCCGCCGTTTAAACTCCGCCGTTTAAACTCCGCCGTTTAAACTCCGCCGTTTAAGCTCCGCCGTATAAGCTGCCGTTTAAACTCTGCCGTTTAAACTCTGCCGTTTAAACTCCTCCGTTTAAACTCTGCAGTTTAAACTCCGCCGTTTAAACTCCGCCGTTTAAACTCCGCCGTTTAAACTCCGCGGTTTAAACTCCGCCGTTTAAACTCCGCCGTTTAAACTCCGCCTTTTAATCTCCGCCATTTAAACTCTGCCTTTTAAACTCTGCCGTTTAAACTCTGCCGTTTAAACTCTGCCTTTTAAACTCTGCCTTTTAACACTCTGCCGTTTAAACTCTGCCGTTTAAACTCTGCCGTTTAAACTCTGCCGTTTAAACTCCGCCGTTTAAACTCCGCCGTTTAAACTCCGCCGTTTAAACTCCGCCGTTTAAACTCCGCCGTTTAAACTCCGCCGTTTAATCTCCGCCGTTTAAACTCCGCCGTTTAAACTCCGCCGTTTAAACTCCGCCGTTTAAACTCTGTCGTTTAAACTCCGCCGTTTAAACTCCGCCGTTTAAACTCCGCCGTTAAAACTCCGCCGTTTAAACTCCGCCGTTAAAACTCCGCCGTTTAAACTCAACCGTTTAAACTCCGCCGTTTAAACTCCGCCGTTTAAGCTCCGTCGTTTAAGCTCCGCCGTTTAGACGGCGGAGTTTAGACGGCGGAGTTTAGACGGCGGAGTTTAGACGGCGGAGTTTAAACGGCGGAGTTTAAACGGCGGAGTTTAAACGGCGGAGTTTAAACGGCGGAGTTTAAACGGCGGAGTTTAAACGGCGGAGTTTAAAATTAAATGGCAGAGTGTAAATGGCAGAGTTTAAATGGCAGAGTTTAAAAGGCAGAGTTTAAATGGCAGAGTTTAAATGGCAGAGTTTAAACGGCAGAGTTTAAACGGCGGAGTTTAAACGGCGGAGTTTAAACGGCGGAGTTTAAACGGCGGAGTTTAAACGGCGGAGTTTAAACGGCAGAGTTTAATCAGCAGAGTTTAAACGGCGGAGTTTAAACGGCAGAGTTTAAACGGCAGAGTTTAAAATTAAATGGCAGAGTGTAAATGGCAGAGTTTAAATGGCAGAGTTTAAATGGCAGAGTTTAAATGGCAGAGTTTAAACGGCAGAGTTTAAACGGCAGAGTTTAAACGGCGGAGTTTAAACGGCGGAGTTTAAACGGCGGAGTTTAAACGGCGGAGTTTAAACGGCAGAGTTTAAACGGCAGAGTTTAAACGGCAGAGTTTAAACGGCAGAGTTTAAACGGCAGAGTTTAAACGGCGGAGCTTATACGGCGGAGCTTAAACGGCGGAGCTTAAACGGCAGAGTTTAAACGGCAGAGTTTAAACGGCAGAGTTTAAACGGCGGAGCTTATACGGCGGAGCTTAAACGGCGGAGTTTAAACGGCAGAGTTTAAACGGCAGAGTTTAAACGGCGGAGTTTAAACGGCGGAGTTTAAACGGCGGAGCTTAAACGGCGGAGCTTAAACGGCAGAGCTTAAACGGCAGAGTTTAAACGGCGGAATTTAAACGGCGGAGTTTAAACGGCGGAGTTTAAACGGCGGAGTTTAAACGGCGGAGTTTAAACGGCGGAGTTTAAACGGCGGAGTTTAAACTGCGGAGTTTAAGCGGCGGAGTTTAAGCGGCGGAGTTTAAACGGCGGAGTTTAAACGGCGGAGTTTAAACGGCGGAGTTTAAACGGCGGAGTTTAAACGGCAGAGTTTAAACGGCGGAGATTAAACGGCGGAGTTTAAACGGCGGAGTTTAAACGGCGGAGTTTAAACGGCGGAGTTTAAACGGCGGAGTTTAAACGGCGGAGTTTAAACGGCGGAGTTTAAACGGCGGAGTTTAAACGGCGGAGTTTAAACGGCGGAGTTTAAACGGCGGAGTTTAAACGGCGGAGTTTAAACGGCGGAGTTTAAACGGCGGAGTTTAAACGGCGGAGCTTAAACGGCGGAGTTTAAACGGCGGAGCTTATACGGCGGAGCTTAAACGGCGGAGTTTAAACGGCGGAGTTGAAACGGCAGAGTTGAAACGGCAGAGTTGAAACGGCAGAGTTGAAACGGCAGAGTTGAAACGGCAGAGTTTAAACGGCAGAGTTGAAACGGCAGAGTTTAAACGGCAGAGCTTAAACGGCAGAGCTTATACGGCAGTGTTTAAACGGCAGAGTTTAAACGAGAGTTTAAACGGCAGAGTTTAAACGAGAGTTTAAACGGCAGAGTTTAAACGGCAGAGTTTAAACGGCAGAGTTTAAACGGCAGAGTTCAAACGGCAGAGTTGAAACGGCAGAGTTTAAACGGCAGAGTTTAAACGGCGGAGTTTAAACGGCGGAGTTTATACGGCGGAGTTTATACGGCGGAGTTTAGACGGCGGAGTTTAAACGGCGGAGTTTAAACGGCGGAGTTTAAACGGCGGAGTTTAAACGGCAGTGTTTAATCAGCAGAGTTTAAAATTAAATGGCAGAGTGTAAATGGCAGAGTTTAAACGGCAAAGTTTAAACGGCGGAGTTTAAATGGCAGAGTTTAAACGGCGGAGTTTAAACGGCGGAGTTTAAACGGCGGAGTTTAAACGGCGGAGTTTAAACGGCGGAGTTTAAACGGCGGAGTTTAAGCGGCGGAGTTTAAACGGCAGAGGAGTTTAAACGGCAGAGTTTATACGGCAGAGCTTAAACGGCAGAGTTTAAACGGCAGAGTTTAAACGGCAGAGTTTAAACGAGAGTTTAAACGGCAGAGTTTAAACGAGAGTTTAAACGGCAAAGTTTAAACGGCAGAGTTTAAACGGCAGAGTTTAAACGGCAGAGTTTAAACGGCAGAGTTTAAACGGCAGAGTTCAAACGGCAGAGTTCAAACGGCAGAGTTTAAACGGCAGAGTTTATACGGCAGAGTTTAGACGGCGGAGTTTAGACGGCGGAGTTTAGACGGCGGAGTTTAGACGGCGGAGTTTAGACGGCGGAGTTTAGACGGCGGAGTTTAAACGGCGGAGTTTAAACGGCGGAGTTTAAACGGCGGAGTTTAAACGGCGGAGTTTAAGCGGCGGAGTTTAAGCGGCGGAGTTTAAACGGCGGAGTTTAAACTGCGGAGTTGAAACGGCAGAGTTGAAACGGCAGAGTTGAAACGGCAGAGTTGAAACGGCAGAGTTGAAACGGCAGAGTTGAAACGGCAGAGTTTAAACGGCAGAGTTTAAACGGCAGAGTTTAAACGGCAGAGCTTATACGGCAGAGTTTAGAAGGCAGAGTTTAAACGGCAGAGCTTAAACGGCAGAGCTTATACGGCAGAGTTTAGAAGGCAGAGCTTAAACGGCAGAGCTTAAACGGCAGAGTTTAAACGGCAGAGTTTAAACGAGAGTTTAAACGGCAGAGTTTAAACGGCAGAGTTTAAACGGCAGAGTTTAAACGGCAGAGTTCAAACGGCAGAGTTCAAACGGCAGAGTTTAAACGGCAGAGTTTAAACGGCAGAGTTTAAACGGCAGAGTTTAAACGGCAGAGTTTAAACGGCAGAGTTTAATCGGCAGAGTTTAAACGGCAGAGTTTAAACGGCAGAGTTTAAACGGCAGAGTTTAAACGGCAGAGTTTAAACGGCAGAGTTTAGAAGGCAGAGTTTAAACGGCAGAGTTTAAACGGCAGAGTTTAAACGGCAGAGTTTAAACGGCAGAGTTTAAACGGCAGAGTTTAAACGGCAGAGTTTAAACGGCAGAGTTTAAATGGCAGAGCTTAAATGGCAGAGCTTAAATCGCACAGTTTAAATGGCACAGTTTAAATGGCAGAGTTTAAATGGCAGAGTTTAAATGGCAGAGTTTAAATCGCAGAGTAACTTTTTTTAAAGTAACCTTTTTTTTTTTTTTAAGTAACTTTTTTTTTTTTTTTTTAAGTAATTTGTTGTTGTTTTTAAAGTAACTTTTTTTTTTTTTTTTTTTTTTATGCAAGTCCTGCTTCAGCTTCAAACCTCACTGAGACTATCAACACCCTTCACACCCATACAGAATAGAGCCCTAACGTTAAAGATAATGACAGACTGCACAGCTACCACACCTACAGACCACCAACCTTACTGAGACTCATCTCCAACACCCTTCACACCCATACAGAATAGAGCCCTAAAGATAATCACAGGCTGCACACCATAAAACCAAAATCAAGGATCATCTTGAGATGAGAGGCACACAAACACTTTATTAGTCCATGAGCGGCACACAAACACTTTATTAGTCCATGAGCTGAGCCTGGAACTTGAGAGAGTACCAAAAAGGTGAATAAATATTATGTGCACTTTCAGCAATTAAGGTGGATGTCTGAAGTGTTGCGAAATATATATATATATATATATATATATATATATATATATATATATATATATATATATATATATATATATATATATATATATATATTCGTGATGTATCGTAAATTTTTCACCGAAAATCGAGAATAAAGTAATAAAAATGACAAGTCTTTAACTAAAGATCATATCAAGAGACTTCTAGTTGGTCTCATCTTATTCGTTTCTTAATTCTGCATCTTTTGGTGTATAATACATGCAACTTAGGACACAAATTTGCTTCATAATATGAGAAAAGTGAAGGAAAAGTAGACCAATTTGTAGTATTTTCTTACGACTTTGTTTACAAACTTTCTTTTGTTTCTGCCCAATCCGTATCTGGACGACGAGAACACAGATTCTACGTATTTGGTCAGTTCTCGTCACTGAAACCAAGCGCTCCCAAGACGGTCTTGGTACCCCAATCCTTCGCTTGGACGACCAGATGACGTCTTTACCGAATCGCTGCTTTTTGGCGAGCTTGGATGGATACATTGTTGGTCTTGGTTTTAGTGGCTGGCAGCAGGGTCCATCTTGGTGGATCGTCGAATCCTTTTGACCGACCAGAATAGTTCCGCTTGCTTTGGCTTGGTTTAACCCAAGCGAACTTCGTATCCGATTGACGTCCAGATGACGGCTATAGTTCCTTACACACATACACACACACACAGCCCTCTCTCTCTCACACTGTAGTCACACACACTCACACAGTCCTCTTTCTCTCTCTCACACACTCACACAGTCCTTTCTCTCACATACACAGTCTCTCTCTCACTAACGCATACATTCTCTCTCTGACACACACAAACTCACGCAGTACCTCTCTCTCTCACACACACAGACACACACGCAGTCTCTCACTCACTCACTCTCTCTCTCTCTCTCTCTCTCTCTCTCTCTCTCTCTCCTGGAGGCTTCAGAAGGCTTCTGAAAAATTATAATCAATGCCCTGTGGTCTTACATGTGTTCTAAAATGAAAAATAAATAAATATAAGAAATAAAATACTGGGAGATAACAAAGTTGATACAGCTGTTGCTTCATCACGTCAAAGAGGAATGTGAGGTTTACTCCATGTCAAATATTTTAGAAGTCTACAGTTATCAGGGCCAGCCAAGCGTTTGTAGATACTGTAGATACGATATTATACTCTATGTGATGGAATACACACGAGTTATGTTTATTTGTCTATAATGACATAAAGGAAATCGCAGCAATCTCACACCATATTATGTGCATAGGTCTTCAATTATATTATTAATTGTTATCAATAATTGGGGGTAAGTAGCAAAAATTCCCGTGGTGCCCCTGTTAATCTTCAGAGATAAATTATTACACAACGCACAAAGACGTTCTTATACTATACCTGAGTTATGAAAAGGAAGCAAATGACTGACCTAAAGTGAATACGGTTTTGGCGCGACAATATAATTATGATGATGAATTGATGATGATTATAATAACTGCAATAACAAAGTAAAACTACACTATTTTTAAGTTGTCAAAATAATAAAACACATATATAAGCAGACAGGATGTGGAGATTGAGAACTATTCTTCCACTTATTCCCCTTTCTGACTCTCCCTCTCACCAGTGAATGTTTCATATGGAGCTCACTACTCATGGTTCGGGATTCGGGAATACTATCTTGGCTAGAGTTGACAACACTGTGGTGGCTACCGTCCGTTTACCTACCCTCTTTGCTCTCTCTGACCCTGACTTCCACTGAGGGGGTACAGAAACTTTGGTGCGTGGCTGTACCTCTGATTCCCCATACTTGGCATCACTTATAGAGAGAATGTTGGCTCAAAATTAATCTTTGAATGGCAGTATAGCCATGGCTGATAGTGCTGGACCAGGGTCCAAGGAGTGTTGGAGAGTAACTGAACAGAGTTCGAAAAAGTGAGTCTTCTAAACCTCTCTCAACGTTGAGAATGGTTTGGAGAATTCACTTGTTCGAACACTGTTCAGTTGCTCTCCAACACTCCTTGGACCCTGGTCCAGCACTATCAGCCATGGTTGTACTGTACATAAACGAGGTTGCTGAGTGGATTTCCTCTCCCCCTACTCCCCATCCACTCTACCCATACCCCTCCCTCACACCCATGCCCCTACTCCCCCTAACAGCATACCCCAACCCCACCCCTTGATTATTGTATAATGACACCAACCACCAGCTTCGAATAAACCAGCTTTGAATAAGTGAATCAGCTTCTAATGGGTTGGGTGGTTGGGGAGGTATGGGGGGAGAGAATGAGTGAGTTGATGTTGGTGTTAATTCGAAGCTGTTTTACTCATTCGAAGCAACCCCCCCCCCCTCCTCCTCTTAGGGTGGTAGAGGCATGGGTGTTAGGGACGGGTCGAGAAGGGACATTTTTTCAGTCTTCTCTCGGCAGTCACCCTCAGAGGTGCATGTGGCACGCGGTATTTATTATTATTTTTTTTTTCTATACCTCAACCTCGGGGCTGTAGGGTGTCAGTATCCCGTGACTCTTGCGAGGCCCCGAGATTATTGGGTGTCGCACCAGATGAGACAGTGGAGCTTCGTGGTGATGTTTGTACCGTAGCTTCTCTTCTGTCCCACTAGATGACGACAACTTCTTTATACACGTCACTATCAGTGGAGAGCAGCTACATCGTCACACACACACCATCTTGGAATATGGTCTGGCATCTTCTATGTTGTGAGTTGACGACGATGTAGAGGGTATTTTATTGACGTGTAGGATAATTGACGACACACGAAGTACAGGGCTCAATAAAAAATCTTATCATATTGACGACAGTGTAAAGTGCTAGTGTTGTGAATTTTTTTTTTATGATTCCCGGAAGTGTTCAGAACTTTATAGAATAACGTAATTTTGTGTGTGTCATGGTGTTATGTGAAAAGGACTTTTTGAAAATCCTCTTTGATAATGATCATAATGGAAATGAAACAGAGATGATAACGGACGAAGAGAAAGAAAGTGAAAGTGAAAATGGAAATGAAAGCAATACAAATGTGACAGCCACGATTGTGTCGGTAACACCCGCCTCCATACAAATAATAAATGTAAGTAGGCCTACATAATATTCTTTCATATTATTTAGGCCTATTAGTCAAATTTTCTTATTTTATGTTGCAGAACATTATCCTACAAAGTAAATTATGTGTAACTAATGCTTAGCAAAACCAAATGTTGTGATGGATAAAGATAAAATCTATATATAGTTTGGGGTAGGCATTATTCTTGTGACTGACTGTACCTCCCAAAGCGTCACTTGCTACTCGTGCCGCCACCACCGAGTAGGTCGGAGTTTTTCTCTTTTCGCTCGGAAATGCTTAGTGATATACAAATTCTGATGGCAGTGTTAAAAAGATAATAAAATTCTGCTTATATTGATGTGTATAACAAAAAAAAGTTGGCTGGGAAAATCTTGAGGTAGGAGAGTGTGAACACAAAGTACAACAATTTATTCTTTATACTATTCTTTATTCCAATTGATGAACGCTCACTATTATGGCCTATTTCTATTATTTTTTTCTTTGATGTTGTAGCACAATATCTTACTAAGCCAATGACATATAATTTAGGCAGAGAAGTTTAATTTTGTGGCTGAAATTGACATAATACAATATAGTTTTCGCCTGGTACTGGTCACTCCATCTGGCCTTCACAGGGGGCTAAATGCGTGTCTTCATGGAATAGAAATTGGAAATATTTTCTCGTGCGTCTGAGGGTTAAGAGAAAACGGTATAATTTAAGTCATTTACTTTTTTGTTTATTTAACTTAATATATTTACGATAATTTTGTCCAACACCTGATTTATTTATTTATTTTGATTTCTATACACCTTAATTAAATATCAATTTTTTTTAAACCCATTTATTTCATGGGATAATTAATATTAAAGCTATTTATTTCATGGGATAATTAATAAATATTTATTTATTTATTTTTTACCAAGAAAATTGAAACACATTACTGTTCATTTATTTCATTATACCTTAATTAATTATTATTAAATATTAAACCCATTTATTTCATGAGATATTTAATATTAAACCATTTATTTCATGGGATAATTAATAAATATTTATATGTTTCTTTTTTACGAAGGAAATTGAAACACATTTCTATTCATTTATTTATTACCGGTATTATTGGACAGCAAGCACAGAGAGAGAGAGAGAGAGAGAGAGAGAGAGAGAGAGAGAGAGAGAGAGAGAGAGAGAGAGAGAGAGAGAGAGAGAGAGAGAGAGAGAGAGAGAGAGAAATATATTTTTATATCTTTATTTATATATTTATATATTTATTGATTTACAAATTGTTTATAAAATGTTTACATTTAGCCTCCCGTAATTTGTCTTGGTTGTTTCTTTTATTAATTCTTTTTATTTATTATTTTTTTTCGTCGTCGGCGCCGCCGCCGCCGTCGTTATTTATTTATTTATTTATTCATTTATTTATTTTCGTCGTCGTCCCCGCAGCCGCCGCCGCCGCCCCGCCGCCGCCAACGCCGCCGCCGCCGCCGCCGGCGTCGTATTTTAATAATTAGTTTTTTTATTTATTTGTTATAATATATTTTTTTATTTTTTTTTTATCATTATTTTATTTTTTTGTAATAATTAACTTTTTTTATTATTAATTATTTTTTTTTCATCGTCGTCGCCGCCGCCGCCTCCGCCCTGCCGCCGCTGTCCCCACCGCCGCCGCCGCCGCCGCCGCCCCGCCGACACTCAGCCGCCCCGCCGCCTTACCGCCGCCGCCCCTGCCACCCCCGCCGCCGCCGCCGCTGCTGCCGCCGCCGCAGCCGCCGCCGTTAATTAACTATTTTTTTTTAAATTAATAATTTTATTTTTTTATTTTTTTTAATAATAATTATTATTATTTTTTCAAATTTAGGTCGTTCTGAATCAGTCAAAATTAGGTCGTTCTGAATTAGTCAAAATTAGGTCGTTATTATTATTATATTATTTTTTTTTTTTTTATTATATTAAATAATTTTTCACCGAAAATCGAGAATAAAGTAATAAAAATGGCAAGTCTTCAACTAAAGATCATATCAAGAGACTTCTAGTTGGTCTCATCTTATTCGTTTCTTAATTCTGCATCTTTTGGTGTATAATACATGCAACTTAGGACACAAATTTGCTTCATAATATGAGAAAAGTGAAGGAAAAGTAGACCAATTTGTAGTATTTTCTTACGACTTTGTTTACAAACTTTCTTTTGTTTCTGCCCAATCCGTATCTGGACGACGAGAACACAGATTCTACGTATTTGGTCAGTTCTCGTCACTGAAACCAAGCGCTCCCAAGACGGTCTTGGTACCCCAATCCTTCGCTTGGACGACCAGATGACGTCTTTACCGAATCGCTGCTTTTTGGCGAGCTTGGATGGATACATTGTTGGTCTTGGTTTTAGTGGCTGGCAGCAGGGTCCATCTTGGTGGATCGTCGAATCCTTTTGACCGACCAGAATAGTTCCGCTTGCTTTGGCTTGGTTTAACCCAAGCGAACTTCGTATCCGATTGACGTCCAGATGACGGCTATAGTTCCTTACACACATACACACACACACAGCCCTCTCTCTCTCACACTGTAGTCACACACACTCACACAGTCCTCTTTCTCTCTCTCACACACTCACACAGTCCTTTCTCTCACATACACAGTCTCTCTCTCACTAACGCATACATTCTCTCTCTGACACACACAAACTCACGCAGTACCTCTCTCTCTCACACACACAGACACACACACAGTCTCTCACTCACTCACTCACTCACTCTCTCTCTCTCTCTATCTCTCTCTCTCTCTCTCTCTCTCTCTCTCTCTCCTGGAGGCTTCAGAAGGCTTCTGAAAAATTATAATCAATGCCCTGTGGTCTTACATGTGTTCTAAAATGAAAAATAAATAAATATAAGAAATAAAATACTGGGAGATAACAAAGTTGATATAGCTGTTGCTTCATCACGTCAAAGAGGAATGTGAGGTTTACTCCATGTCAAATATTTTAGAAGTCTACAGTTATCAGGGCCAGCCAAGCGTTTGTAGATACTGTAGATACGATATTATACTCTATGTGATGGAATACACACGAGTTATGTTTATTTGTCTATAATGACATAAAGGAAATCGCAGCAATCTCACACCATATTATGTGCATAGGTCTTCAATTATATTATTAATTGTTATCAATAATTGGGGGTAAGTAGCAAAAATTCCCGTGGTGCCCCTGTTAATCTTCAGAGATCAATTATTACACAACGCACAAAGACGTTCTTATACCATACCTGAGTTATGAAAAGGAAGCAAATGACTGACCTAAAGTGAATACGGTTTTGGCGCGACAATATAATTATGATGATGATGATTATAATAACTGCAATAACAAAGTAAAACTACACTATTTTTAAGTTGTCAAAATAATAAAACACATATATAAGCAGACAGGATGTGGAGATTGAGAACTATTCTTCCACTTATTCCCCTTTCTGACTCTCCCTCTCACCAGTGAATGTTTCATATGGAGCTCACAACTCATGGTTCGGGATTCGGGAATACTCTCTTGGCTAGAGTTGACAACACTGTGGTGGCTCCCGTCCGTTTACCTACCCTCTTTGCTCTCTCTGACCCTGACTTCCACTGAGGGGGTACAGAAACTTTGGTGCGTGGCTGTAGGGGCCTACCTCTGATTCCCCATACTTGGCATCACTTATAGAGAGAATGTTGGCTCAAAATTAATCTTTGAATGGCAGTATAGCCATGGCTGATAGTGCTGGACCAGGGTCCAAGGAGTGTTGGAGAGTAACTGAACAGAGTTCGAAAAAGTGAGTCTTCTAAACCTCTCTCAACGTTGAGAATGGTTTGGAGAATTCACTTGTTCGAACACTGTTCAGTTGCTCTCCAACACTCCTTGGACCCTGGTCAAGCACTATCAGCCATGGTTGTACAGTACATAAACGAGGTTGCTGAGTGGATTTCCTCTCCCCCTACTCCCCATCCACTCTACCCATACCCCTCCCTCACACCCATGCCCCTACTCCCCCTAACAGCATACCCCAACCCCACCCCTTGATTATTGTATAATGACACCAACCACCAGCTTCGAATAAACCAGCTTTGAATAAGTGAATCAGCTTCTAATGGGTTGGGTGGTTGGGGAGGTATGGGGGGAGAGAATGAGTGACTTGATGTTGGTGTTAATTCGAAGCTGTTTTACTCATTCGAAGCAACCCCCCCCCCTCCTCCTCTTAGGGTGGTAGAGGCATGGGTGTTAGGGACGGGTCGAGAAGGGACATTTTTTCAGTCTTCTCTCAGCAGTCACCCTCAGAGGTGCATGTGGCACGCGGTATTTATTATTATTATTATTTTTTTCTATACCTCAACCTCGGGGCTGTAGGGTGTCAGTAGCCCGTGACTCTTGCGAGGCCCCGAGATTATTGGGTGTCGCACCCACCAGATGAGACAGTGGAGCTTCGTGGTGATGTTTGTACTGTAGCTTCTCTTCTGTCCCACTAGATGACGACACCTTCTTTATACACGTCACTATCAGGGGAGAGCAGCTACATCGTCACACACACACCATCTTGGAATATGGTCTGGCATCTTCTATGTTGTGAGTTGACGACGATGTAGAGGGTATTTTATTGACGTGTAGGATAATTGACGACACACGAAGTACAGGGCTCAATAAAAATCTTATCATATTGACGACAGTGTAAAGTGCTAGTGTTGTGAATTTTTTTTATGATTCCCGGAAGTGTTCAGAACTTTATAGAATAACGTAATTTTGTGTGTGTCATGGTGTTATGTGAAAAGGACTTTTTGAAAATCCTCTTTGATAATGATCATAATGGAAATGAAACAGAGATGATAACGGACGAAGAGAAAGAAAGTGAAAGTGAAAATGGAAATGAAAGCAATAAAAATGTGACAGCCACGATTGTGTCGGTAACACCCGCCTCCATACAAATAATAAATGTAAGTAGGCCTACATAATATTCTTTCATATTATTTAGGCCTATTAGTCAAATTTTCTTATTATATGTTGCAGAACATTATCCTACAAAGTAAATTATGTGTAACTAATGCTTAGCAAAACCAAATGTTGTGATGGATAAAGATAAAATCTCTATATAGTTTGGGGTAGGCATTATTCTTGTGACTGACTGTACCTCCCAAAGCGTCACTTGCTACTCGTGCCGCCACCACCGAATAGGTCGGGGTTTTTCTCTTTTCGCTCGGAAATGCTTAGTGATATACAAATTCTGATGGCAGTGTTAAAAAGATAATAAAATTCTGCTTATATTGATGTGTATAACAAAAAAAAGTTGGCTGGGAAAATCTTGAGGTAGGAGAGTGTGAAGACAAAGTACAACAATTTATTCTTTATACTATTCTTTATTCCAATTGATGAACGCTCACTATTATGGCCTATTTCTATGATTTCTTTCTTTGATGTTGTAGCACAATATCTTACTAAGCCAATGACATATAATTTAGGCAGAGAAGTTTAATTTTGTGGCTGAAATTGACATAATACAATATAGTTTTCGCCTGGTACTGGTCACTCCATCTGGCCTTCACAGGGGCTAAATGCGTGTCTTCATGGAATAGAAATTGGAAATATTTTCTCGTGCGTCCGAGGGTTAATAAGAGAAAACGGTATAATTTAAGTCATTTACTTTTTTGTTTATTTAACTTAATATATTTACGATAATTTTTTCCAACACCTGATTTATTTATTTATTTTGATTTCTATACACCTTAATTAAATATCAATTTTTTTTTAAACCCATTTATTTCATGGGATAATTAATATTAAACCATTTATTTCATGGGATAATTAATATTAAACCATTTATTTCATGGGATAATTAATAAATATTTATGTTTCTTTTTTACGAAGGAAATTGAAACACATTTCTATTCATTTATTTATTACCGGTATTATTGGACAGCAAGCACAAAGAGAGAGAGAGAGAGAGAGAGAGAGAGAGAGAGAGAGAGAGAGAGAGAGAGAGAGAGAGAGAGAGAGAGAGAGAGAGAGAGAGAGAGAGAGAGAGAGAGAGAGAGAGAGAGAGAGAAATATATTTTTATATCTTTATTTATTTATTTATATATTTATTGATTTACAAATTGTTTATAAAATGTTTACATTTAGCCTCCCGTAATTTGTCTTGGTTGTTTCTTTTATTAATTCTTTTTTATTTATTTATTTTTTTTCGTCGTCGGCGCCGCCGCCGCCGTCGTTATTTATTTATTTATTTATTCATTTATTTATTTTCGTCGTCGTCGTCCCTGCCGCCGCCGCCTCACCGCCGTCGCCCCGTCGCCGCCAACGCCGCCGCCGCCGTCGTATTTTAATAATTAGTTTTTTAATTTATTTGTTATAATATATATATATATATATATATATATTTTTTTTATCATTATTTTTTTGTTATTGTAATAATTAACTTTTTTTTATTTTTTTTTTATTTATAATTTTTTTTTTCATTTATTAAGCTTGCACTTATTACAAGTAGATACACTATTTCACTGGCCATTTCCATGTGATTTGCCATTGGCCACATTGGCAGCAATGTTTGCGGACAGATTTCGTGGCCTCTTCAATTTGGCATTTACCATATGGAGCAGCAGTGTGTAAGAGAGTTGCGATGTTTAAACAAGTTACCCCTTCAAATCGTCTGGATCAGCCATTTTCACCATTGATGCGGGAGTGGAGTACAGCCAGATAATTATAGGGTATAGATGGCATTTGGAAAAATAGAAAGAATATTGGTTCTGGGAGGAAATATAATACATCGTGTATAGGCATTAAAGAAAACACTCATTTACTGTATTATTATCAAACATTTATTTTCTGTTCAAAGAAAAGAGAGAGAAAAAAAAAAACAGTAGCGAATCATCTACAGTCTACAAACAAATAAATAATTATATAAATGTAATAAATAATAATATATACCTGGAGAGTACATAGAATAAAAGTAATAAGTTGTACAGTAACAGTAGTAGTAGTAGTAGTAGTAGTAGTAGTAGTAGTAGTAGTAGTAGTAGTAGTAGTAGTAGTGTCAGCTGAGGTTACCTGTATGTATGTATGTATGTGTTGTGAGTGAATGGGGAGGAGAGAGACTGATTCCTCTATTCATTAATTATTCACATAAATGATCACCTGTCCTGAGTTTTGTGTATTTTGGTACATTTTGGAGGAACCTTGAACCTTAGTAATTGTTTTCTTTTTTCCTTTAATTTAAGGGAGTAACACATGCACTTCTGATAAATCTCATGGAGCAAAATGATTCCTCCAAACTATCCAAGCAACTGAACACCATTACATTTGCTATTCTGGTCCTGTTGTTTCCTAGCATACTTTGGAGGAATCAACAAGACACTCCAATGTACCAAAAGTGAGTAATTACCCCATTAATTAACATGATAATTATACTGTATATACTCACAATTAGGAGCATAATAACAATGTTGGCTTAATTAATGGAGTCTACAGATTCCTCCAGTCTATATTGGGAACAAACTGGTGGATGTATTAAATTAGAGTACCAATTCCTAGTCAGTCTGTTCCTTGTGATAGTTTGGAGGAATACAAATAAATATATCTTTAATTAATTAAGTTTGTCAACACTATAACAATAATTATCCCTTAATTACGTATATATATTAGTGGTGATAGTGATGGTGGATATTAAAACTACAACCCACATCACCACAGTTACAACTACAACAATAACAACATCAACAATAACAACAATAACAATAACAACAACAATAACTTTACGACACAACATTGAGGCTATATTATTATACTGTACGGTGCAGCTGGACATCTCTCCCACACACACACACACACAAACACACACACACACACACAAACAATCTCCCTTATTTACATCCTCATTGAAAAGCCAAATGATTAAGCCGCCAGGAAATTGGATTGGTTGGTTGTCTTATTTATTATGATATGAAGATCAACCTGATATTTATTGTATTTATTTGCTGAATATAATTGGTGGGTTATATATTATAGTGAGAAGTATCTTATTATTATTGTAGTTGTTTGTAATGTACAGTTGAGTAAGTAGAAAGTGCAAGTAAACTATGAGTGTATAATTTATTATATTATGTTCACGTCTGGTTACCACTCACAATTTTCATTCCGTCACGTTCCACTTTACATACATACATTGGCTGTGGAGTCTTTATTGATTCATTGATAAGAAAACCAAGATTTATTACATAGAACTGAAAGATTTTGCCATAAACACTCATATTTTTCTTGCACTTTATACTTGCTTTAGTGATCGTGACTGTACTACATCATAAACATAACAAAATTGAGACCTTCTTTTTTTTCTGAGACATACCAAAAATGAAATGAGATATCCCTTCTTCTGAGACATTCTTTTGACATTCCTTCTGAGACGAGCCTTCTTCTGAGACATCCCTTCTGAGACATGACATTCCTTCTGAGACGAGCTTTCTTCTGAGACATCCCTTCTGAGACATCCCTTCTGAGACATTCCTTCTTCTGAGACATCCCTTCTGAGACAAGCCTTCTGAGACGTGTACAAAACATTGAAATATCCTCTACACTTTGTGGCTTCCCTCCTTCCTTCCTTCCCCACCTTGTACTAATTAGTGTACTGTTGACCACAAGAATCCGTACACACACTCTTGTTTTTAAAGGTTTACAACATATAGAAATGATAAGCCTAAGTAACTACAATATAACATGATCATTGCATGGGTTTATTGTTTTGCAGTCACTGAGTTAAGTACTTGGTAGACCATTCATTGCAGTACTTTCACAATAATGAATGACATCTCTCTCTTTCCATACAACATGTGTTAAGAAACAACTCCTATGGCCAAACATACACTCCCAATCCAATTATATTGTATGAAGTTTGTTGAAGTTTCGAATCATTTGACATACTAATGAACCAATTACAACGCTTATCCTGTTTCACATTACCTTGAATCTGCTAACTACTTGATCAGTCTATTCGTAGCAAGTCTGCATGAATACATATTATGGATTGTGAGTGTACAGTACATACATACATGAGCAGCTAATTACAATATAAATATATGTTTCATGGATCAGTTCTGCTCAAATCTGTGTGTGTTCCTTTTCTCATGTCGGGGAATATAGGGGAAGCACGTGTTGGCTGGTTGGTTGGTTGGTTGGCTGGTTGGCTGGTTGGTTGGTTGATTGATTGATTGGCTGGCTGGCTGGCTGGCTGGCTGGCTTGTTGTTGACGAAGGAAGAAGTGGTGAAGGTAATCGAGGGTTTCTTTCCTACTTCTTACGAGAGCCGAGGGCCACATCGTTGACAATCTCCAGGGCTTTGGGACCGTCACACCTACAGACACACACACACACACACACACAAGAGGTTTTAGGTATGATTAAAGAAGGGAGTGATAGTACAGTGTTGGTTGGTAAATCTGCATACATGGAGTAACTTATTCCTTCCAAATTATTCCAAGCAACATGTATATAGGCTGCCATCAATTTAATTCATCAGATCCTGTTTGTTTCCTGGTATACTTTGGAGGAATTAACTCACTCCAATATTCCCTTAACTATCAGTATTTATCACTTAACTATCATTACTTATCACTTAACTATCAATACTTATCACTTATCACTTAACTATCAGTACTTATCAATTATCATGCATTTAACTATCAATACTTATCACTTATTACTTAACTATCAAATAACAAATACATACATACAGTCGTGGTCAACAAGACAGCAAATGGCTTGAGTTATTCATGTGTGTATTGAAACTTATGTCCACGACTGTACATCCCCTTATTCCTCTAAGTCTACGGTGAGAATAATATAATAAAGAGAGAGAGAGAGAGAGAGAGAGAGAGAGAGAGAGAGAGAGAGAGAGAGAGTTACAAGGAAAGAAGTACCCTAGGAGACCTTACCATCCATAAAGAGAGAGAGAGAGAGAGAGTTATAAGGAGTTACAAGGAAAAGAAATACCCTAGGAGACCTTACGATCCAGAGAGAGAGAGAGAGAGAGGAGAGAGAGAGAGAGGAGAGAGAGAGGAGGAGAGGAGAGAGAGAGAGAGAGAGAGAGAGAGAGAGAGAGAGAGAGAGAGATACAAGGAGTTACAAGGAAAAGAAGTACCCTAGGAGACCTTACGATCCATACAAAGAGACTTAACTGACCTGGGGAACATGGTCTCACAATGTAGAGTTTCCCAAGCGGTGAGGGAACGCCAGATTTCTCCCATGGTATCCATCTGACGGCTGTCTTTCTCTGTCAACACCTTCAGTCCCACGCTGTAACACACATACAAAATATATAATGTTAATACACATACAAAATATATAATGGTAATACACATACAAAATATATATAATGTTAATACATATACAAAATATATAATGGTAAACACACATACAAAATATTATATAATGTTAATACATATACAAAATATATAATGTTAAAATTAATCCCATACACGAGTAATTAATCCCATACACGAGTAATTAATCTCATACACGAGTAATTAATCCCATACACGAGTAATTAATCCCATACACGAGTAATTAATACCATACACGAGTAATTAATCCCATACACGAGTAATTAATCCCATACACGAGTAATTAATCCCATACACGAGTAATTAATCCCATACACGAGTAATTAATCCCATACACGAGTAATTAATCCCATACACGAGTAATTAATACCATACACGAGTAATTAATACCATACACGAGTAATTAATCCCATACACGAGTAATTAATCCCATATTTTTTGTTTTTTTTTACCAACACTCCAACAGGCAGTCTCTTTACAAACACATAATAGTGTATATTTTCGCCCCCTTGCATTTTTGAAGTTAGGAATGGTGTTAATTGTTACCAAAACCGAAAAAACAAACATAACATACGAGTTACAAGATGGGTGGAGTAATATGTTCTGAGTTACAAATAAAAGGAGTGTTAATTTTTTCAAAGTTACAAACGGGTATTATTTTATTTAGTTACAAAGGGATATCATTTTTTTAGGGTTACAAAAGGGTGTTATATTTTCTGAGTTACAAAGAGGTGTTATATTTTTTGAGTTTACAAAGGGTGTTTTCTTTTTATATACTTCCAATCTTCCGTTCATCCAGACCACACACACACACACACACACACACACACACACACACACACACACACACACACACACACACACACACACACACACACACACACACACACACACACACACACACACCGCACACACAATTTCCCAGTCTCACCCATGGGAAATTAATTTGATAAAACTCATTCTCTCTGTGATCCGTGACTTGGAATTCAGATAAAGGAAGGGAAGGGGGTGAGGGGGAAAGGAGAAGGGGGGGGTGAGGGGGGAGGAGAGAGGGGGGGGGGAGTACTGATTCCTCCAAACTATTCCAAGTAACAGAACACCATTATATTTTTGCTGGGTCCTGTTGTTTCCTGGCATACTTTGGAGGAATTAAGGCACTCCAATGTAAAGAGGAGAGAGAGAGAGAGAGAGAGAGGAGAGAGAGAGAGAGAGAGAGAGAGAGAGAGAGAGAGAGAGAGAGAGAGAGAGAGAGAGAAAAGAGAGAGAGAGAGAATTACCCCCATAATTACGAGTTTGTGTGTGTGTGTGTTTATTTTTTTTGGAGGAATCAAGGCACTCACTCCAACGTAACAAAATATAAAAAAAGAGTTACTTTTATTATCAAAGTAGTAGTAGTAGTAGTAGTAGTAGTAATTGTAGTAGTTTTTTTTAGGAGTGGGGGAAGAATCAATGCACTCTAATGTAACAGAAAAAAAAAACTAAATTACCCCCTTAAGAGTTTTGGGTTCACAGTGTTGGGAACGGGAGGTATATAACGGCACTTGTAGTTGGTGGGTGGGGGGAGGGAGGGGGTCGCGGTGGGTGGAGGGAGGGAGGGAGGGGGTCGCTGTGAAGGGGAGGGAGGGAAGGAGGGGAGTCGCGGTGGGTGGGTGGTGGGAGGGAGGGAGGGGGTCGCTGTGGGAGGGAGGGGGGTCGCAGTGGATGGATGGAGGGAGGGAGGGAGGGGGTCGCGGTGGGTGGGTGGAGGGGGTCGTGGTCCGTTGGTTGCCTACTGTAGACATTCGCCAGGAAACTCGGCCACAACAACCAACCAACCAACCAACATACTGTAACTTTACTAACACCTTCATTTTATTTTATTTTTAACACTTTTTTTTTATGGTAACTTCTGTATGGTGTGTGATTCATTTATCTTGTCTTCACCTTCACGCTTCTCTGTCTGTGTGTTACTTTGGTGAATCTTGTCTTCACCTTCACGCTTCTCTGTCTGTGTGTTACTTTGGTGAATGGTTGTAGGCCACAAGAATTCGTACAGTAGGCCTCAGGATTTCCGACACACAACGTTGGTCCAGCCTGCATGGGTCGGTATTCACAAAACATCTTAGAGTTTGGACTTGTTCGTATGTTTGTATTTCTGACCATTTTGTTTCAGGTTCATATCGAAGCAGCAGTGACTGGTTTTGCTATTCTAATTGTATGAGCTGTTGTTATTATTTCGAAGCAGTGTTGGGTATCAAGTCCTCGCCAAGAATGAATGCTTACGAATAAAATTTTAAGTTAAGGGACCCTGTGATGTAGTCAGAAAATTGGAGGTAAATGAGTCCATCAAATATTGCCACGAAACACACACACACACACACACACACCTATATTGAAGGAGCGTGTTTCGTGGCATGGTCAGGTGGAATCAGAAGCCACCAATTTTCATACACGATCACCGGTCCTTAAGAGTGAACTTTGCTTTTGTGAATAAGGGCACACGTGGTCTTTGTTGTACACGATACTGTATATTATATTGTTCTTCTGACTGAATCAAGTATTACCCAATGAACATTACTAGAAAAATTTGGTGTTATGAAATTAATAGACCTACATTTTCCAGTTGTTACGATCCCTTGATGTCACAGTGGTGTTGTATACGAATTCCCGAGGCCGACTGTACATACGCTGTTGTTTTCGAAGGTTTATAACATGGAGAGAATTATTAGAGTATTATTACGTTCGTTGTATTGTTAATCACAGAATCACTTGTGAATTGGTAGACTATTCATTGCAGTACTTCCACAATAATAACATTTCTTTCCATAATTAGTAGATCATTCATTGCAGTACTTCCAGAATAATAACCTCTCTTTCCATAATTAGTGACCATTCATTGCAGTACTTCCACAATAATAACCTTTCTTGGGCTCTGGTGATTCCTGCAAGTTATTATACTGTATATCCCAAGCAACAGAATCCCTCCACATAATAAGACTGTAATAATATATAGAGACTTATTTTATGATAGAGATTGGAGAGCTACGTGTGTCCCAACTTACCCACAACAGTTACTTCCCTTAAGGGGGTGCGGGAATAGGGGGACAGTCTTGGAGGGGGGGGTTAGGGGGTGGGGTGGGAATAGAGGGACAAGTTTGGGGGGGGGGGGGGGTTAGGGGTGTGTGGGAGTAAGGGATAGGCTTGTTTTTTTTTTTGGGGGGGTTGGAGAAGTAAGGAGACAGACTTGGAGGGGGGGGTTAGGGAGGTGCGAGAGTAGAGGACCAGGCTCTTTACCCACCCTAATAAGCCTGTCCCTCTATCCCCGGCACCCCCCAAATCCCCCCCT
Organism: Petrolisthes manimaculis; assembly: GCA_034508575.1. Taxonomy (NCBI): domain Eukaryota; kingdom Metazoa; phylum Arthropoda; class Malacostraca; order Decapoda; family Porcellanidae; genus Petrolisthes; species Petrolisthes manimaculis. Next base: position 1,104 of record JAWZYT010002929.1, on the reverse strand, counting down.
CCCACCCAAATCCCCCCCTCCCCGAAAGCCTGTCCCCTACCAGGTGGGGAGAGGGATTGACCAGGGATAGTCCAGGTAGGGAGAGGGAGGGGAGGGTGACCAGATGGGAGAGGGGAGGGAGTGGGAGGAATTGACCAGGTGGGAGAGGAGAGGGAGTGAGTGAGTAGGGTTGAGCGGAACACATTACCAGCGGGGAAGGCACTGGGACAAAACACACCCTTAGGAACATCAACAGTTACTCACTCACAGGGAACCAAGAACAGGGGTGGGGGTGGGGGTGGGGGTGGTCGGTGTGGAGGGGGGGGTTAGTTGGTGTAGTTGGTTGGTCAGGCCGTTGGGTGGGGGTGGGGGCTGGGTGGGGTGGGGTGGTAGGAGATAGCGGTGGTGGTTGGTGGTGGTGGTGGTAGTAGTAGTGGTAGAAAGGAAGAGAGGAGAAGGGAAAGGGCAATGATCACTGAAGACAAGTGGAGGGAAGAAAATATTTAGATGAAGAAAAAAAGAATGTAATTATTAACTCGAGGTCGACCTGGTAGACCCCTAAAGCAAATAAAAAAAAAGATGAGAGAGAGAGAGTGAGATGAGAGAGAGAGAGAAGGAGACGAGGAGAGAGAGAGAGAGAGAAGAGACGAGAGAGAGAGAGAGAGAGAGAGAGAGAGAGAGAGAGAGATGATAGATAGATAGATAGATAGATAGATATAGATAGATAGATAGATAGATAGATAGATAGATAGATAGATAGATAGATAGATAGATTAGATAGATAGATAGATAGATAGATAGATAGATAGATAGATAGATAGATTAGATAGATAGATAGATATAGAGTTAAAGTATTAAAAGAAAGGGAGAGGTGAAAGAGGTAAAGAAAAAAGTTAAAATAAGAAAAGAATAAAAGGTATATGAAAATATATAATAAATAGGGTGGAGCGGGAAGAGAAGAGAGAGGGTGCAGATGGAGAGAGGTCAAAAAAGATGATGAAGATGATAATGAGTTTCGGTGTGCCTTGATTCTAATACATACATACATATTTACATAGTTTTTTTATCTTATGTAGAGGAGTAGTAATATAATCTCATATGAATGGGCCTCCAAATCTTTGCTTG
>JAWZYT010002928.1:5000-137500 GCA_034508575.1 Petrolisthes manimaculis | reverse complement strand
ACACCAGGAACACCAGGAGTTTCAAGAACACCAGGTACAATTGGAACACCAGGTACACCAGGTACACCAGGTACAATTGGAACACCAGGTACACCAGGTACACCAGGTACAATTGGAACACCAGGTACAATTGGAACACCAGGTACACCAGGTACACCAGGTACAATTGGAACACCAGGGACAATTGGAACACCAGGTACACCAGGTACACCAGGTACAATTGGAACACCAGGTACAATTGGAACACCAGGTACAATTGGAACACCAGGTACAATTGGAACACCAGGAACACCAGGGACAATTGGAACACCAGGTACACCAGGTACAATTGGAACACCAGGTACACCAGGTACAATTGGAACACCAGGAACACCAGGGACAATTGGAACACCAGGTACACCAGGGACAATTGGAACACCAGGTACACCAGGTACAATTGGAACACCAGGTACACCAGGGACAATTGGAACACCAGGTACAATTGGAACACCAGGTACACCAGGGACAATTGGAACACCAGGTACACCAGGTACAATTGGAACACCAGGTACACCAGGTACAATTGGAACACCAGGTACACCAGGTACACCAGGTACAATTGGAACACCAGGTACACCAGGTACAATTGGAACACCAGGTACAATTGGAACACCAGGTACACCAGGTACACCAGGTACAATTGGAACACCAGGTACAATTGGAACACCAGGTACAATTGGAACACCAGGTACACCAGGATTCCCAGGCACAGGAGGTACACCAGGTACACCAGGTACACCAGGAACAATTGGAACACCAGGAGTTCCAGGAACACCAGGTACACCAGGAGTTCCAGTAAGTGGAGGAACACCTATAATTCCAGGAACACCAGGAGTTCCAGGAACACCAGGAGTTCCAGTAAGTGGAGGAACACCTATAATTCCAGGAACACCAGGTACACCAGGAGTGCCAAGAACTAGAGGAACAATTGTAATTCAAGGAACACCAGGTATACCAGGAGTGCCAGTATCTTACTTAAGTCCTTGAATTAATTTCCTATCTATAGAGAATAGTTACACATTTCTTATTTCCTTCTTTTAATTGATTGCTTGATAACAATACATACTTTAAATTTATTCATTTATTTATACATTAAGGTAAAAAATCAATAACTTTTGCCAGTAATCATGGTAGTTAACTTGACATCCTACATTTTTCAGAATTAATGAAACCGCATCTAAGGAAAATAAGAAGAACATCAAAAATGGAAAGGATGTGGCATCACAAGAAGGGACGTGGCTCTCTCAAAAATGCAAGAACTGCTGGAGGCAACAGTCTCACTAAACCTGCCCAGTTGGCTTGCACTGAAGAGGGCTTCTTCCCTCAGCCAGGTGCATGCCATAAGTTCTATCGTTGTGTTGATCTCAGTGGCACTAAGACAAGATATGCTGTATTTCGCTTTGACTGTCCATTTGGTACTGTGTTTGATGATGATCTGGATATCTGTAACCATCCTTGGGCTGTATCCAATCCACCCGAATGTGCTGGAGTTATGGCTAACCTGCCATTACCAGAACCACCAGGTGTAGATACTACAGGAGGAACACCAGGGTCAGGAGGAACACCAGGCACAGGAGGAACACCAGGGACACCAGGTACTGTTATTATATATTTAGATTTTCAGAAAGCGTTTGACACAGTATACCACACAAGTACCACACAGTACTACACAAGTAGTACCACTACTATTAAAGTTAGAAGCACATGGCTTGGGGGAACAGTTGTGCACATGGATTACAGATAGGCTATCAAACCGCCAGCAGCGAGTCATAATTAATGGGGAAGCATCAGACTGGCTTGATGTTGTAAGTGGGGTGCCACAGGTATCCGTGTTAGGACCAACACTATTTTATATATATATATAAATGGTTTAGAATGCGGACTTATTTCGAAAATATCCAAATTTGCTGATGATACAAAAATTGGCGGTAGTGCAAAAAGCGACAAAGACTGTGAAGCCATTCAGAGCGACCTATACAAACTGTCAGAATGGAGCGATAAATGGTCGTTGAAGTTTAATGCGGATAAATGCTTGGAGATGCATGTGGGTACTAACAACCTTAGACACAATTATATATTACAAAGTAGAAATCTGGCAAAATTAAATGAAGAAAAGGACTTAGGTGTCATAATTAGTAGCGATCTAAAGACGAGTGAGCAGTGTTTGGCAGCAAGTAAAAAAGCTAATAAAGTTTCTTGCCCGGAATTTTAAATATAAGTCACCAGAAGTAATAGAGCGCATATATACATCTCTTGTTAGACCACATTTAGAATACTCAGTTCAACTATGGTCCCCTTGTTATGCTAAAACGTTGGAAAGTGTACAAGAAAGAGCAACTAAAATTAACCTTAAGCATTCGTAATTTAACTTATGAGGAAAAATTAAAAAAGCTCAAAATGTTTTCTCTTAAAAAGATTATTCCACCTCTATCCCCAGTATGGAATGATAAATAATTTTTTTAAGCCTAAGGGACAACGTTTTAACACTGAACTGCGAAAGAACTTTTTCAATATCAGAGTTGTTAACTATTGGAATAAATTCCCGGCATTTATAGTAGCACCGGATGCAGTAGAAACATTTAAACATTGCCTCGATAAACATTTTCAAGAAAAAGGATTGTAGTATGTTTTTTTTTTTAAGTAGATGTAAGAATCAGACTTCCATTACTTTTCCACTTTTCTATTAAATTTAGTTGTGCGTTCTTTATCAACGAGCAAGAAGTATTTTCTACCTGTTTTTCCAATCGGAATACCTAGTGGGAATGGTGGATGGGGAGGAGCCTTGTCCTTTATCTATCCTTTCCTTCAACACGTAGTCAAGATTAACGAAGAAAAACAGATAACCTCGTAAAATGCCACTACAGACTTCTTGTTTGTATTCCAGGAGGAACCCCAGGCACAGGAGGAACACCAGGCACAGGAGGAACCCCAGGCACAGGAGGAACCCCAGGCACAGGAGGAACCCCAGGCACAGGAGGAACCCCAGGCACACCAGGAACACCAGGGACAATTGGAACACCAGGAACACCAGGGACAATTGGAACACCAGGTACACCAGGGACACCAGGGACAATTGGAACACCAGGAACACCAGGGACAATTGGAACACCAGGTACACCAGGAACACCAGGGACAATTGGAACACCAGGTACACCAGGTACACCAGGGACAATTGGAACACCAGGTACACCAGGTACACCAGGGACAATTGGAACACCAGGTACACCAGGTACACCAGGTACAATTGGAACACCAGGTACAATTGGAACACCAGGTACACCAGGTACACCAGGGACAATTGGAACACCAGGGACAATTGGAACACCAGGTACACCAGGTACAATTGGAACACCAGGTACACCAGGTACAATTGGAACACCAGGTACACCAGGTACAATTGGAACACCAGGTACACCAGGAACACCAGGTACAATTGGAACACCAGGTACACCAGGAACACCAGGTACAATTGGAACACCAGGTACACCAGGTACACCAGGTACAATTGGAACACCAGGTACACCAGGAACACCAGGGACAATTGGAACACCAGGTACACCAGGTACACCAGGGACAATTGGAACACCAGGTACAATTGGAACACCAGGTACAATTGGAACACCAGGTACACCAGGTACAATTGGAACACCAGGAACACCAGGTACAATTGGAACACCAGGTACAATTGGAACACCAGGTACAATTGGAACACCAGGTACACCAGGTACAATTGGAACACCAGGAACACCAGGTACACCAGGTACAATTGGAACACCAGGTACAATTGGAACACCAGGTACACCAGGGACACCAGGGACAATTGGAACACCAGGTACACCAGGTACACCAGGTACAATTGGAACACCAGGTACACCAGGTACAATTGGAACACCAGGTACACCAGGTACACCAGGTACAATTGGAACACCAGGTACACCTGGATTCCCAGGCACAGTAGGAACACCAGGTACACCAGGTACACCAGGTACAATTGGAACACCAGGTACACCAGGTACACCAGGTACAATTGGAACACCAGGTACACCAGGTACACCAGGTACAATTGGAACACCAGGTACAATTGGAACACCAGGTACACCAGGTACAATTGGAACACCAGGTACAATTGGAACACCAGGAACACCAGGTACAATTGGAACACCAGGTACAATTGGAACACCAGGTACACCAGGTACACCAGGTACAATTGGAACACCAGGTACAATTGGAACACCAGGTACAATTGGAACTCCAGGTACACCAGGTATAATTGGAACACCAGGAACACCAGGTACAATTGGAACACCAGGTACACCAGGTACAATTGGAACACCAGGTACACCAGGTACACCAGGTACAATTGGAACACCAGGTACACCAGGTACAATTGGAACACCAGGTACAATTGGAACACCAGGTACACCAGGTACACCAGGTACAATTGGAACACCAGGTACAATTGGAACACCAGGTACACCAGGTACAATTGGAACACCAGGTACACCAGGTACACCAGGTACAATTGGAACACCAGGGACAATTGGAACACCAGGTACACCAGGTACAATTGGAACACCAGGTACACCAGGTACAATTGGAACACCAGGTACACCAGGTACACCAGGTACACCAGGGACAATTGGAACACCAGGTACAATTGGAACACCAGGTACACCAGGGACAATTGGAACACCAGGTACAATTGGAACACCAGGTACAATTGGAACACCAGGTACACCAGGGACAATTGGAACACCAGGTACAATTGGAACACCAGGTACACCAGGTACAATTGGAACACCAGGTACAATTGGAACACCAGGTACACCAGGGACAATTGGAACACCAGGGACAATTGGAACACCAGGAACACCAGGGACAATTGGAACACCAGGTACACCAGGGACAATTGGAACACCAGGTACACCAGGTACACCAGGTACAATTGGAACACCAGGTACAATTGGAACACCAGGAACACCAGGGACAATTGGAACACCAGGAACACCAGGGACAATTGGAACACCAGGTATACCAGGGACAATTGGAACACCAGGTACAATTGGAACACCAGGAACACCAGGGACAATTGGAACACCAGGAACACCAGGGACAATTGGAACACCAGGTACACCAGGTACACCAGGGACAATTGGAACACCAGGTACAATTGGAACACCAGGAACACCAGGGACAATTGGAACACCAGGTACACCAGGGACAATTGGAACACCAGGAGTTCCAGGAACACCAGGTACACCAGGGGTGCCAGGAACACCAGGAGTGTCAGGTCCTCCCATTGACAGTATTCCAGGATCGGTGGGAAGTGGAATACAACCAGGAAATATCATCATAATAACACCAGGTACACCAGGATTCCCAGGCACAGGTGGTACACCAGGTACATCTGGAATGCCAGGAGAAGTAGGAACTCCAGTTGGTCCAGGTATCCCAGGAACACCAGGAACTCCAGGAGTTCCAGGAATAGTAGGAACACCCGGAGTACCAGGTGGAACGCCAGTAATACCAGGAACACCAGGAGTTCCAGGAACACCAGGTACAACTGGAACACCAGGTACAATTGGAACTCCAGGGACAATTGGAACACCAGGTACACCAGGTACAATTGGAACACCAGGTACACCAGGTACACCAGGTACACCAGGTACACCAGGTACAATTGGAACACCAGGTACACCAGGTACAATTGGAACACCAGGTACAACTGGAACACCAGGTACAATTGGAACACCAGGTACAATTGGAACACCAGGAACACCAGGTACAATTGGAACACCAGGTACACCAGGTACAATTGGAACACCAGGTACACCAGGTACAATTGGAACACCAGGTACACCAGGTACACCAGGAACACCAGGTACACCAGGTACAATTGGAACACCAGGTACAATTGGAACACCAGGTACACCAGGTACAATTGGAACACCAGGTACACCAGGTACCCCAGGGACAATTGGAACACCAGGAGTTCCAGGAACACCAGGTACACCAGGTACAATTGGAACTCCAGGTACAATTGGAACACCAGTTACAATTGGAACACCAGGTACAATTGGAACACCAGGTACACCAGGTACACCAGGTACAATTGGAACACCAGGAGTTCCAGGAACACCAGGTACACCAGGTACAATTGGAACACCAGGTACACCAGGTACAATTGGAACTCCAGGTACAATTGGAACACCAGGTACACCAGGTACAATTGGAACACCAGGTACAATTGGAACACCAGGTACACCAGGTACAATTGGAACACCAGGTACAATTGGAACACCAGGTACACCAGGTACACCAGGCACAATTGGAACTCCAGGTACAATTGGAACACCAGGTACACCAGGTACAATTGGAACACCAGGTACACCAGGTACAATTGGAACTCCAGGTACAATTGGAACACCAGGTACACCAGGTACAATTGGAACACCAGGTACAATTGGAACACCAGGTACACCAGGTACAATTGGAACTCCAGGTACAATTGGAACACCAGGTACAATTGGAACACCAGGTACAATTGGAACACCAGGTACAATTGGAACACCAGGCACAATTGGAACTCCAGGTACAATTGGAACACCAGGTACAATTGGAACACCAGGTACAATTGGAACACCAGGCACAATTGGAACTCCAGGTACACCAGGTACAATTGGAACTCCAGGTACAATTGGAACACCAGGTACAATTGGAACACCAGGTACAATTGGAACACCAGGTACAATTGGAACTCCAGGTACACCAGGTACAATTGGAACACCAGGAGTTCCAGGAACACCAGGTACAATTGGAACACCAGGTACAATTGGAACACCAGGTACACCAGGTACAATTGGAACACCAGGTATAATTGGAACTCCAGGTACAATTGGAACACCAGGTACACCAGGTACACCAGGGACAATTGGAACACCAGGAGTTCCAGGAACACCAGGTACACCAGGTACAATTGGAACACCAGGTATAATTGGAACTCCAGGTACAATTGGAACACCAGGTACACCAGGTACACCAGGGACAATTGGAACACCAGGAGTTCCAGGAACACCAGGTACACCAGGTACAATTGGAACACCAGGTACAATTGGAACACCAGGTATAATTGGAACTCCAGGTACAATTGGAACACCAGGAACACCAGGTACAATTGGAACACCAGGTACACCAGGCACAATTGGAACTCCAGGTACAATTGGAACACCAGGTACAATTGGAACACCAGGTACAATTGGAACACCAGGTACACCAGGTACAATTGGAACACCAGGTACAATTGGAACACCAGGTACACCAGGCACAATTGGAACACCAGGTACAATTGGAACTCCAGGTACAATTGGAACACCAGGTACACCAGGTACACCAGGTACAATTGGAACACCAGGTACACCAGGTACAATTGGAACACCAGGTACAATTGGAACACCAGGTACACCAGGTACACCAGGTACAATTGGAACACCAGGTACACCAGGTACACCAGGTACAATCGGAACACCAGGTACACCAGGGACAATTGGAACACCAGGTACAATTGGAACACCAGGTACACCAGGTACACCAGGCACAATTGGAACTCCAGGTACAATTGGAACACCAGGTACAATTGGAACACCAGGTACAATTGGAACACCAGGTACAATTGGAACACCAGGTACACCAGGTGCAATTGGAACTCCAGGTACAATTGGAACTCCAGGTACAATTGGAACACCAGGTACACCAGGTACAATTGGAACACCAGGTACACCAGGTACACCAGGTACACCAGGTACAATTGGAACACCAGGTACACCAGGCACAATTGGAACTCCAGGTACACCAGGTACAATTGGAACACCAGGTACACCAGGTACAATTGGAACACCAGGTACAATTGGAACACCAGGTACACCAGGTACAATTGGAACACCAGGTACACCAGGTACAATTGGAACACCAGGTACACCAGGTACAATTGGAACACCAGGTACAATTGGAACACCAGGTACACCAGGGACAATTGGAACACCAGGAACACCAGGTACACCAGGTACAATTGGAACACCAGGGACAATTGGAACACCAGGAACACCAGGGACAATTGGAACACCAGGAACACCAGGGACAATTGGAACACCAGGTACAATTGGAACACCAGGGACAATTGGAACACCAGGTACAATTGGAACACCAGGTACACCAGGTACAATTGGAACACCAGGAACACCAGGGACAATTGGAACACCAGGTACACCAGGTACACCAGGGACAATTGGAACACCAGGAACACCAGGGACAATTGGAACACCAGGTACAATTGGAACACCAGGAACACCAGGGACAATTGGAACACCAGGTACAATTGGAACACCAGGTACAATTGGAACACCAGGTACACCAGGTACACCAGGGACAATTGGAACACCAGGTACAATTGGAACACCAGGTACACCAGGGACAATTGGAACACCAGGTACACCAGGTACAATTGGAACACCAGGTACAATTGGAACACCAGGAACACCAGGGACAATTGGAACACCAGGTACAATTGGAACACCAGGAACACCAGGGACAATTGGAACACCAGGTACACCAGGGACAATTGGAACACCAGGAGTTCCAGGAACACCAGGTACACCAGGGGTGCCAGGAACACCAGGAGTGTCAGGTCCTCCCATTGACAGTATTCCAGGATCGGTGGGAAGTGGAATACAACCAGGAAATATCATCATAATAACACCAGGTACACCAGGATTCCCAGGCACAGGTGGTACACCAGGTACATCTGGAATGCCAGGAGAAGTAGGAACTCCAGTTGGTCCAGGTATCCCAGGAACACCAGGAACTCCAGGAGTTCCAGGAATAGTAGGAACACCCGGAGTACCAGGTGGAACGCCAGTAATACCAGGAACACCAGGAGTTCCAGGAACACCAGGTACAACTGGAACACCAGGTACAATTGGAACTCCAGGGACAATTGGAACACCAGGTACACCAGGTACAATTGGAACACCAGGTACACCAGGTACAATTGGAACACCAGGTACACCAGGTACACCAGGTACAATTGGAACACCAGGTACACCAGGTACACCAGGTACAATTGGAACACCAGGTACACCAGGTACAATTGGAACACCAGGTACACCAGGTACACCAGGTACACCAGGTACACCAGGTACAATTGGAACACCAGGTACAATTGGAACACCAGGTACACCAGGTACAATTGGAACACCAGGTACACCAGGTACAATTGGAACACCAGGTACACCAGGGACAATTGGAACACCAGGTACACCAGGTACAATTGGAACACCAGGTACACCAGGTACACCAGGTACACCAGGTACACCAGGTACAATTGGAACACCAGGTACAATTGGAACACCAGGTACACCAGGTACACCAGGTACAATTGGAACACCAGGTACACCAGGTACAATTGGAACACCAGGTACACCAGGTACAATTGGAACACCAGGAACACCAGGTACACCAGGTACAATTGGAACACCAGGAACACCAGGGACAATTGGAACACCAGGAACAATTGGAACACCAGGTACACCAGGTACAATTGGAACACCAGGTACAATTGGAACACCAGGAACACCAGGTACACCAGGTACAATTGGAACACCAGGTACACCAGGTACAATTGGAACACCAGGAACACCAGGTACACCAGGTACAATTGGAACACCAGGTACAATTGGAACACCAGGTACACCAGGTACAATTGGAACACCAGGTACAATTGGAACACCAGGTACAATTGGAACACCAGGTACAATTGGAACACCAGGTACACCAGGTACAATTGGAACACCAGGAACAATTGGAACACCAGGTACACCAGGTACAATTGGAACACCAGGTACACCAGGTACAATTGGAACACCAGGAACACCAGGAGTACCAGGAGTTCCAGGAACTATAGGAACACCAGGAACACCAGGTTCAGCAATAGGAGGTTCAGCAGTGACATTAGTGTGTTATTATGATAATAAATACAGACGCCATCCACAATACTGTAACAGTTACTATTACTGCCTACGTGATGACTTTACACTGACCTTCCCAGTCTTCACATGTCCTGCAGCCCTAATCTTTGATGAAACGAGGCAGCAGTGCCTTAACCCTGGTGAGTAATCTTATGTATGTACAGTTGGGGAATAATGTATCTGAACACTGTTGGCGGCTTCTGGCAACATCCCCAAAAGTAAACACATCAATGAGAGAAAGTATTTATGAATTGAAGGATAACTTTTATTTCACTGTCTGTGGTTGGTCGACGTCACCCAATATCAGTTATCCTTATGTAGTAATTATTAAATGTTATCTATTCCTAACGTGTTTATCACTGACATTGTTACCAGAAGTCGTCAACGGTGTTCAGATACTTTGTTCCCCAACTGTACACTCGGATACCATAGTCTCTAGCACACCAGAGTCGAAGTCCGATATCTGAAGAAGGCGGTTTCTGGATGACCAAACCATCACGGTGCCACACACACACACACACACACAAACACACACACACACACACACACACACACACACACATCTCGAAGCAATGCTGCACAAAACCGCCTGCTTCAGAACTCGGCGACTCAGGTGGGCTAGGGACTATGGTATCCGAGTGTACGTCCAGCGTAAACATTACCAAAGTTAAACATTAGTCAATAAAATGTTATTTTGTACCCACATATGATATAGCATTCCAACTTCTCATTTATTATTTAATATTTTCCTATTTTTGCTGCAGAGGATACTGAGCCCTGCCAGTCCAGTCTCGCTCCATACCCGACACCACAGCCGCCCACCGATGGTGTCACTGATAATAATGAACTTCCCCCTATGACAACACTGGTACCTCCCCTAACTAGTACAGAGATAACCACTGGAAGTATAAATGAGGAAATCACCTCAGCTGGTATAAATGGGGAAATAACCACGGAGAGTATAACTGAGGAAGCTTCAACGGAAAAAGTATGGGAGGTAAGTGTGTACGTGCGTGTGTGTCTTAATTATCTTTCGTCCGTGTTATTAGCAAATTCCATAACAATTTATTATCAAAATTAGCATAATATTTTCTTGTCTTGTTAGGGTATTCTCATAAGGCAAAAATACATAGTACTTTATCAGAGGAATTCTTAACACATTATCCACTGTAATGTAAAACTAGTACATTTTCCAATAGCATTCACACTACAATGTCATCCTTATCTTTCGTTTATAGACTGAAAATAAAATTGATATTACCATAATAACTTTATGAAATTGATACGTTTATGAAACACTTAAGGGAATTTTGGTACATTAGAGCCATTTGATTCCTGCAAAGTATGCCAGGAAACTGAACCAGATTACCAGCAATGATGGTATCCTGTTGCTTGGAATAGTCTGGGGGAATCAGTTGCTCCAGATATACCAACACTGTACAGTCCCCTTCAGGACCCTGTGATCGTGTATGAAAATTGGAGCCTTTTGATTCCTCCTGACTATAGTATACCACGGAACAAGCTCCTTCCACATCGGTGGTGTTTCGTGGCAATATTTGAAGAACTCATTTACCTTCAATTTCTCCGACTACACCACAGGGTCCTTTAAATGCTTTGATGTTTGTCCAAGACTATTCGTGGTATTCATTTCTAGAGAACTTACTGTACGTGATAGTGTATTTTATTATCATTTGTATTATCTGTTTCTAATTTTCCTGACATTGCCCCAACAGTTAGACGAACTGAGTCTCTACCCTTGCCCTGCACCCGGATACTACCCCTACGAGAGCGATTGTGTCAGATTCTACAAGTGTGTTGAAACTGACGAAGGGAAACTCACAGGTAATAACGGTTTTCTCGACTCTATTTGAGATATTAATTTAGAAGATGTAACGCATGTTGAAGTGTTGTGTAAATACCCATGAGATCAAAATGTATAAAGCTACAAAATGTATGTTAAAAGATTATGTAATATATTGACTTTCTCCTTCATAGAATTAACGCTAGACTATGATTTCCATCGTCATATTGAAAGACCTTAGCTATAAAGTTATATAACTAATATTAATCGCTTTCATAACATGAACATTTCAATGATTCATTTCTATGTTCTCACTCATGTTAGACTTTACTATACTTCATGCATTAAGCTAAGACTTTGCATGATCACAAACACATACAATTACACATTCATACTCTCACATACACACTTAAACACTGACAATTATGAACACACACACAGAAATACAAACAATCATACACACACCTAATCCCTTGTCTCTCACCATCCCATACAGGTCAACGCTACAAGTGTCCAGGAGGCTTCAGCTTCTCTGAGGAGCGAGAGAAGTGTTGGCCTACAGAGGAGGTGCCCCCATGCCAGAGAGTGCCCGAGGGACCCATCATACGCTCTGCCCCAGCCATACAGCTCTTAGTGAGCGATCTCGCCTGGTTCTTCAATTAGAGTAAGGGTGGTAGAATGTGCATATGGGAGGAAAAATACACACACCAAAGGTTGTGTGATTTAATTTTGTCTCACCTGGTTCTTTGAGGTGAAGGATGTGGAAGAAAATGTATCCATTACGAGTTGAACGTTTCAAGTCCACAGCTGGAAAGTGTAAACAGATTAAGAATTAATGATATGTGAGGTAGAGCATAATAAGTAACATGAAATTCGCATCTGCCTCAAACTCGGCATTAATTTGTGTGACAATTTTGATAATATGAATAGAAAATATTATACTCATACCCTGAGAACCTTCTATCAGATTTACCCCTCTATGAAGTGGCCAGGAAGGAGTAACTGTGACTAATAGAGTGGTTCGTAACCTAACGAATGCTCTCATTACAAACACCGGGTTCATTTTTAACTATCAATCAATTCTAATGCTGAAGAATGTTCATGAAACCGTACATTCATTTAGTTAACCAAACTAACGCTATGTGTGTGTTCTGGTGGGAACAGATTCATGAAAATATCGTGTATATTCCCTTATAAGCAGTTCAGTCAGCATTACACAACTCTGGACGAACAAGTAGAAGAGGTGAGATCTATTAGTAATACCTGTCGTTGGTGATATACATTCTGCTTCCCAAACAGTGCATGAAATTATTGTATACTGTACAGTACATTCTATGATACCGTAACTAAAATGTTATCTCACAGTCCAATGTATTTTCAATAATGATATCGAACTATCAAATATCTTACTGTTGTAGTTGTCTTGGCAAGAATTCTCTCACATAATGGAGACTTGAACAACACCAAGATACACTTATTTATGTCAACAGACACAAAACACTTATTTTTTATTTGTAAGATAATTTTTCTGTAGGGACCTTTAATTATTACCAGACCTGATTTAATGATCAGCGAAGAAAAGAATATGTAATTATTACATTGTTATAATACTGTTAACGATATTTACGTGTCGATTGTTACTTTTGTTATCTTATCATTATTTATTGTTTTGTTTTTTCATGATTATCAGCGATAGTATTATTAATTAACATCAATATTTTGTTGATCATGCATCTTGTTATGCTGTCTTGGTTCGTTATACATTCATTGTATCACCGATGCCAGTTTGTCAGTGACTTGGGAGACGAAACATTGTGTGTGTTTTGTTATAAGAAGCACCCTTGAAAGAGCTGCTACTCGACTCAAGCTGGGAAACCACTTTATAAACCTATAAATATCTTTACCCAGGCTAAAATTCGAGCTCATAGCTTTGTCAATTATGTTTCTATCAAATCCATTTAAGTTGTCAATGCACATTATAATCAAAGCTTTACATTTAAGAATCAGTTCACAGCAAAGTATTTATTTCTGCACGCCAGCTCGGGTAAAACGAGCGACAAAACGCAGGGCATTGTAGGTGCTGCTCTCTCACTAGGCATTACAGCTTGGGTGTTCCTGAAAGGGCTGTAGTTACATTAGGCAGGAGTGTTGAGGATGAACCAGCACTGAAACTAAATTAAACCATGATTGGAGTTGTAATCTATACAGTACAGTACTTGACTTGGAAAAGCAGAGGATGAAAATTCCTACGAACCATCTGTGTGTTCTATCATTATGTAATCGCTGGATGAACTGGGCAGATGAAGTCCACACTGTGCTGACCATGGAGGTATAAAATACCTCCATGGTGCTGACCCTCCTCTCCGTATATGGGAGCCTACAGTATGTGCAACACTTATTGCTGGGGTATATTCTCCTGTAGTCATACTGAAGAGCTCCTAATTTTCTCTACTATTCTACCAAACCTAACTTCCCTATCCATCCTCGAATACAGAAGTAGTTTGTTTTATGGCATATAGTTGGAAGAAGAAAATATGTAGCCATCTAATGACAGCACAAGATTATTACTTTAGGTCAGTGTAGTGCTCAGTAGAGTGGGTTCGAATCCATCCTCTGTCAGTGGTGATTCCTCCTCAACATCTCTTCGGGGTAGAAACAAGATTTAGGAAACAGGGCAAAAAAGTGCAATATGTTGATGGATTTGTAGCCAAGCCTATACAGACGGTGAGTGTTGTAAGCCCGACAGTAATATCCAAGCCAAATATTATTTGATGTGCCAAAACTTTACTCCGCTTTTTATGTGTTATTTATTTCGTACTCGTCTATTTATGTTTTATTCTCGTGTTTGTTACCACACTGTTGTGACCAGAGACCGACCGTAGTCTCCGACCCACTCAATAAAATATTCTAAATATGATCATTTCATTATTTTATATTCCTTCTTTCACATTATACTAGCAATTGACAAATTTTATAATAATATAATAAATAATCAACTATGGTGTGTAATATAATTTATTTCCATAAGATATAAAAGATACACATTCATATTCATTTCTAGAATGACGAAGTGGGAAGAAATTTTCTCCTTAATGCCCAACTTATTTTTAACAGAAAAGAAAAAAAAATCTTATAAAAAAGTTATGTTCTCATGGGAGCCAAATGGAAGAGTTGTGGTGTCCGCTGGGGTTCGTCTATCATCAGCGACCGACAGCTCCAGAAGGCGACCACTTCAGGTTTACTTTCTTTCCCTTGGATGATAGGGGTTTTCCTTGTGACAGTTTACTTCATCTGTCGTTAGTCCATTAATATTAAATGACACAGGTCTTAGTCTTAGTATGTCAGTAATACTTTCTTCTTAGGAGGACATTCTCATGGTTGTTATTATCCAAATATAGTCAGCCGTAGTTTAAGGCAGAATTAATCCTGACGTGCGACCGTGATCGATGTTGCCTCTGTCTGCGGTGGCGCCCCTGGAGAAGCTGAAGGGCAGAATGGGCACCACCACCTGCGGCTGGTCAGGCAGGAAGGGCATCACGTCCCAGTAGACCTCTGAGTCGAAGAACTGTGCCAGGTCCTCAGCGGAGATGACGGGCACCGGTTGAATTTTATACGTCGGGAGTACAGCATCAGATACACGGTCACACTCACCCACCTCGGCCACGCTCGCACACCGCTTCAGTCCAGTGTGGAAGATATACCCACTGGGACAGCTGAACAAAATACCTGTGAGATGGTGATACAGATGTAAACACACCTTCAATGTATAGGGAGAGGTAGTGAAGGAATTATATATCTGGCTACACTGGACCCCTTCCCTCATCTACACCAAAAGAAACACCTGTGAAAATGAATATTAATCATATGGCAGTATTTATTTTTTGAAATGGTGACAAAGGAAATACACACCCGTTCACACTAACCTACAGTTTCTTTCTCAAGCTGTCACACATTATAGTATGACGACACATTACCCACCCTAGAAATAAAGAATATTCCTTCTGCGTTAACTCTTTATCGGAGGTTCAACTAACCCTCTCGACAGTAACCAGACTGTCTTGTGGGAGGAACAAGACGCACCTTTGAGGATGCATCCCATGGTGTTGATGCACTGGTAGAACTTGGCACAGTCACTAGAGTCGGGATAGTAACCAGGCTCTAGACATTCATATACACCCGTCACGTCCAACTGAAACAAGCAAGCAAGCAATGTCACTTACCTTCTATCTACAGTCAATCCATTTGTATATCAACTCCTGGGGTGGAGCAGCGAACAGTATAGCATAGATTTTGTGGGCTCCTACTTAGCCAACACGTTTCCACTCACCATACATTAAAAACTAAAAGAGCACACACACATACACACACATGCACACATACACACACATACACACACACACGTACACACACACACACACACACAATTTCTATACATCATGACCTGGTATTGTGAGCAGGAGCCTTGGCCTTGTATTGGACCAGGAGGAGCAGGGGAAGAGGATGCGATGGGTGGGAGAGCACCACACTGGTCCCCATCACCAGCAACACACGTCTGTAGGTCCTGAATAAACACGGTACCGGGAGCACACTCGAACTTCACTTTCCTGACGGCGGTGTTAGGCCACCCAACACACCTGTAGGGGAAGGGGAGATACACCTGTAGTACTAACACTATCACACCTAAACCATGCTTAAGTGAGTCTTGTAGATACACCAGCTAAAGCGAACACTTAAATATATTAAAAGTAGGTGCAAGATCACTTATATGATAATGATATAAAAAGGTCCAGGAACACTAACACATTATTAGAATGTGGAGGTACTTATAATACACTTATGAATAAAACAGGAGATGCTGCTACACTTACATATAGAAGGAGGTGCAGGTGGGACCGGGAATTAGTTCACCTGGGTCACACGGGATCAGTTTGTTGTTGTTGTTGTTGTTGCTGTTGTTGTTGTTGTTGGTGGTGGTGGTGGAGGTGGTGGTGGTGGTGGCAAGGGCAGGGACAGGGGCTGGGGGAAAGGCCACAGGGAAGTAGGGAGGAGCTGAAGGTGGACCCGTTGCTGCAGAAGGACGTAAGCTCACTTTAGCACTTTACCACTCAGATATAAAGGAAGGGAGGTGGGAGTACTTTGTAAATTACAGTATGATATCAACAAATAGTATTTATTAAACATGTAGAAAAGTTTCATCACTTACATAATTTTCATATCTGCTTACCCGCTACATACCAGCTACCTAGTTCAGATAAAATATCAAAATGTTTTACAACTGAACAAAAAAAGGTGTCCATCAAGAAGACATTATGAACTCATCTACTCACGGGTCTGTGTGAGACAAACTGTCGTCCCAAACAGTAGAATCAAAATTGGCTGCAACATCTGGAATTAAGGCTACATTATATGAAGCACCAGAGCAGTGTTCCTTCGAAAGTTCATAATGCCTCAGATAATGGATATACGGTACGTTGTTAACAGTATCAGTAAGCCGTACCCACAAGATAATAAATATAAGTCTATTAAATGCACTTCATTTGGAAATTACTAAAATACTGTATGCTAACAAATAACCGACTAATATTTCCAAACTTATTTTTAAATTGGGGTGAGAATGTCTCGTCACCGGCAGTTTTTACAAATAGTGACGTGATGCATACAAGGTTATATAACATCACCTTTCAAATACAGCCACTAACCTTCTGGAACCACTTTGCTAACTTATCTCGACCATTCTAACTTTGTAGGAGCACACATATTATTTGAGAAACTAACATGCAAGTAACTATGATTACCATCTTACTTGCATGTTGGAGTGGGACGTGAGGACAAGTAGGTGTGTTGGCAGGGCGACACTCACAGTACCAGTGTGAATTGTCCCCTGACCCCCTCACTTATATACCCTCGTGTGTCACTTGTCCCCCCAGTGTCTGGACTTGCCATTCGGCCTACCTGAATATACCTTAATTTATCTGCACTTGCCATATTTCCTCACTTGTGTATGCCTTTGTGTAGCAACTCTCCCATTTCTGTATTTACCTTAACTCCCTCGATAAAGATCTACCCTGCTTCACCTTCCTCTGCCGCACTCACTATCTATATTATAGTACACAAGACAGGACATAGCTTTAGCACCTATACACCTATACTATCATCTGTCTGTATCTGCTTACCTCTGTGTACAATACCTTGCCCTTGGTGTGTTCATTCTCTAAAGTATCTGAATCGTTGGCATGGCTCGCTGATACTATTCCCTCACTAAATTATTCCCCTGGGAGATAAAAATGAATTATGATAAACTAAACCATACAACCCTTATAGCCCAAATGGGGAACGAATCCACGGTACCAACCCAACGTCGCCTAAGAAAGAGAGGAAATAAACAAGAAACTAATTATAAGTAGCGCTTGTGTGAGAGTCTAAGTAGTGGGGTTTTAGTAAAAAATATATATCAATGAGCCATGAATGAATTAAGCCTAAAAATATATCAGGATGATGTTTTATTTCATGACCACCTATTGATATAAACATTTGTCACACACACACACATGCACGGTCATATATATATATATACTTATATATATATATATATATATATATATATATATATATATATATATATATATATATATATATATATATATATATATATATATATATATATATATATATATATATATATATATATATATATACGCTCGCAACTTCCAACATAAAAACATTTATTTACATACTGCATTCTATAAGTCAGTACTGTCGTCATTTACATAAAAATCTCATTTGGAAAAGAATAAAAGTTGTGTTGATGCAATTGTTGTTGTGATGACCTCTGGTGTGGTCAGTGTCACGAGGCCCCACCCCTGTCAGTCAGTCAGGTCACTACACCCTCCTTCAATGTGTTACACCCCTATGCCTCCTCACACACACACACACACACATACACACAAGCCCTAATGCCTCCTCACACACACACACACACATACACAAGCCCTATGCCTCCTCACACATACACACATACACAAGCCCTATGCATCCTCACACACACACACACACACACATACACAAGCCCTATGCCTCCTCACACATACACATACACACACAAGCCCTATGCCTCCTCACACATACACACACAAGCCCTAAGCCTCTTCACACACACACACCCACACACACCTATATATATCGCACCCCTTCACCTTCCCACTCACACCTTTCCCTCCTCACACACTCCCTCTTACACCCCCTCCATGCACATACTCGCACTCAATATATGTCACACTCCTCCACCTCCTCACACACTACAATTGTTACTTCATCTACATCTGCTCACACACCTTACATCACACATTATCTGTCACACCCCTCCACACAAACACACACACACACACACACCAAGCCACACCCGCTCAACCTCCTCACTTATCTACCTGACTGAGACAAACCAAACACACACACACACACACACACCATATGGAGGGACTTGCCACTTGAGATCACACACCCTTCAGTCTTCACCATCACAACTACTACTACTACTATTATAAAAAAAAAATACTACTACTACTACACCACTACAATGACGTCTTAGCAACACAAGGGGCAGTATAAAAAGAGAGGGGCAGTATAAAAAGAGAGGGGCAGTATAAACAGGGCGTCATAAACCCGGCAATGATGATGCTGGGTACGATGGCTCCAGACACTGCATGAAACAGTCCTCCTGGTCATCGTCTAGATTTAACCATAGTAACATTCTTAAGTAGAATTAGGCAGCCAAGGATTAGCTCCGGTTCATCAGTCATCACACACAAACGCTGTCCTTATTTCTCACCCTTGGGTTAATGAAGAGAAAGAAAGAAGACCTCCCTAGGCCTGGAATACAGTGTAATACGACGGAGAAGGAGATAGAGAAGATGGACAGCAGGCACGAATGAAAGAGAAGGAAAAGGACAGGTGAAGAATTGAAAGGGAGTGATTTGGAGCTGAAGTTTGGGGCACCCAAACTTTTAAAATACTTACTGTCCACATCAATATTCACCGAAAGTCCCTCACACCCTCAGCACTCGACCAATGGAAGTTATCTCTTAATCGTCTGATCCTTCACGTTTTATTATATTTTTTCTTAATGTTCCAATACTGGACATAAGATTCATCAAGCCCGTTACCGTGGCCCAGATCAACTGTTACTCACACATACACACGTCACGACTGTGTGTGTTATCATATTTGAATTAGATACATCTTTAAGGGTTTGTCAAAAACTTTTAACCGCGACTGAACATAGAGTACCAATTACTGCACCAGACGCCATTCAAATTAATGGCTGAAGTACGGAAACTGGAAGTCGATCGAGTATCCCCTCCAGATGGATGTTACAGACCCACACGAGTATCGAGTTACCTCAGTGGACGGACGTTACTGCTAAGAAAAGTAATTGCATATTGTTGTTGGTGATGAGCCTGTACGTCTTGGTCGCATTATCTCTGTCCATCCCCACCCAGCCACCCGCCTTGTAAACATTCGTCAGGCTGGCAGCAGATAAACTCAGGAGGCGGGGTCAGTTTATTGTGGAGGTGACCGTGGCTGGCACCAGTCACTGGGAGGAGGATTGAAGAAAGAAAATCCAATATTGCAATGGCAACAACTCAGTATAATTGTACCAGGCATCAAGACCATATGTTATTGACACTAAATCTTTCTATTTGTCAATTTCACTATCAACATGGTCCTTAAAAAACGATATAGCAGTAAAACAGGATTATTTAATTTTCTATAACTCTGAACAAATTTTTTATTCTCCCCATTTTCCAAGGAGTGGGGCTGGTATGTACTTGTTTTTATTAGCTTACTGGATACAGATGATCTGAAAACACCCAATCGCCTGTCAGTAAGATGGATAATTGCAGTAAAAATAAAATCATAAGCATCACAAACCAGCAACACTCGTGGGTGGATGGGTAGTGCTACCACCTGTGTCAAACTAGCCTAGCCATCATAGTGAAGGGTGAATGAATGTCCTTTGGTAATTTATTACCAATTACACATTCAGGCGGTTAATTGTTCTTACCTACAATTAATAACAGTTTGATCGATTGATCCGAGGATGAAAAATGACCGCCTGGAAGACCCTGTAGAACGAGGGATAAAGTTATTGAAAAGTGGCACATTTGAACAATTGAAAAGAGTCACTGGGACCGAAGGGGTGCCAAAAACTTTGAGTATTGCCGATTATATCCTCTTCGTGGGAGCAAAATATCAAAAGTACAGTCCCTCAAAGCCTTGCCATCAACCCCAGTGCTGTATGCCGTTCCCAGGTAGGCTACATAAAAGCAGCACAGGTCTTCAACTTCCTGCCTTTGCCTAGCTATTCCTCCACTTTTGATTTAATTACAAAGGTTTTGCAATTTATCCACCCATCTTCTACTCCTGAATTCTCCCTGCTCCCCACTAACCTTACTTTGTCACTTTGAACAATCATTACGAACTCTCCCTTACACCTTGCCCAGAACACTAAGAAGCTTTATCTCACTATATCTTCCACTATCATCCCTAATTCCCTTACCCTACTTCTCTCTCCTTTAGACTTCTGGCACCTGTTTCAGCTTCTGAGCCAAGTTGCAAATAGTATTATCTTGCAATCCAAGAAATATCAATACGGTACTGCAGACACCACGGATCACAAAGTATTAAAACAATGGAAAATTATATAACAGGCATTAGGTCCCAGTACCAGGGGACTTCTTACTGTCAAAATTCACAAGTTGTTTTAATGAAGAAGATTAGCACAACAATAACAAAACAAGGACCTCAAAACACTCGATAAATAACAATGACCTCATCTGGAATGCTTATTGCTGTACTCCCTTCTATTCCTAGATCCAAGATGTTTATGGGTATTTCTTCCCCTACTTGAACCACTAGGGCCTGCACTACCCGGAAATCCATATTCCTTTGTGGGCTGGGCGAATATATACATATACTGTACAGTATATAAAAAAAAGTTGATCTGTTTGCGTAGCACATGAATGACTGGAATTAGTCAGACTTTCTTGAAAAATTGGTGGAAGACTAGGGAACACTTCAGCAACATTGTCGCAAACAAATACCATTCACTAATGCTTTAATACTATCATCTCTTACACCCTGCTCACCCCAAACCAGTCTCCAAAAACACATTCATACTCAAATCACCCACCAATCCATAAAAAAACTTAAGAACAACACCCTGCTGCATGCACGACCCCCTGACATCCACCCGTCAAAATCCTCCCTTCCCCGTGAGAACAGAATCCACCTGGCTAGGCTGAGAAGCGGCCATCATTCGGCTCTTCTGACATATCAAAAGAAACTAGATGGAGCCATCAGATACCTGCCCAGGATGTAATACAGCACCCCATTCTATTTAACACATTATGGAAGACTGCAACGCATACAATGACAAGATATAACCACTAAGGGCACTGTGGGAAAGCCTGGTTCAAGCCATTGCCTTCCTTCGGGGCAGCTCGGTCACACAGCTCGAGAAACTTCAACAACTACTAATGCTTTGGTGTTCACCAGTGTGATGCTTGTGGTTAATCATGAGATTTGGGCTAAAGGTTGGATAGTTTTATGGGTTTTGAAATGGTGGAATCAAATCATCCACTCCACTAGTGCATCTATTTCATACTTCAGCATTCTCACAATCATTCCATTTACACAGATTCCATCTTTCACATCTTAAGCTTCCCTAATCTCCTACTTCTCTTTGTTCACTCAATTGTCTACCCAGCAGATTCCATAACAATATTCTAGTGGCTAAATGGGACAAAAATATGAGGTATACTGTACTAAATATTTATTGAAACATTATTTGTTCAGAGCTCCTGTAGTGTAAAGACAGTTGGGCATGATGGCCAGGAGGTGAAGGGGAGAGTGACTGATCACTTGGGCAATGCAGGAGGAACAGAGATAGTGGCTTCAGTTGCATCTATGTTTTAGCATTCGGTACAAGATATACCGGTAATCCATCCACATATTTCCAAAATTGCTTCTCTTTTCCATGGAAGAAAGCACAGAAAGGGTGAAAAGGAACAAACAAGAATCTGCAAATACAAGCAGACAAAAAATACTGAAAATAACTACTATAGTACCAGCTTTGTAATTATTGGTCAAAATAAATTTGCCAACAGGCTTGCTTACTTTGCTATATCAACCAAATTATTGAGTTATGTTGATTCTGTAACATGTGTAAAGTATTCTTTATGCAGCTGATGCAGTGTTAAAAAGTAAAAATTAGAGAGAAGGCAATATGCACTCTCTGATAAAGATTACTGGAGCAGAGACAACATGCGTTTCAAATTTGCCAGGCACCAACTGTTGGAAGTTGGAATCAATAGATTTTGAGCGATCAATTACTGAGGGATTCCTGTAAATATGTATACAGTATTTGCTTTAGTTAATGTGATTCTGGATTGGAATACTATATATAAATCGATTGTATTTCCCAGATGTATATTTACTCTATGTTTATGCACTGATAAAGAAATTCATTGGGAACAACAAACATAGCCCTATTTACCTCATGCTGTTTATTGTATTATACAGAAATTTGACATTTCAGTTTCTAGGAACTAACTTTAACAATATAACAAGGGATGCCTGTGTTCGGAATAAGGTTTAACTAAATAAATGTTGTTAATATATCTTGTACCAGAATATGGTTTGATGAAACAGGAGGATGAAAACATTTGAGAATGTGCATTAGAGATGTGGTCTAGGTCTGAAGGCAATTGGTGTTGAGAGTAAATGATTGCGAGGGTGAACTGCTGTAACATGTAGAGTACACCAAGATGGTTCGGACAATTGGAGAAAATGCATGCTGGGGAGTTTACAAAAAATGTACAGTATATGGGAGTGAGATTAGGGGACCTGGCGATTAGTCTGATGGGTGAACAGTGTGGAAGAGTATGTTAAGGAAACAGTAGTGGTAGGGAAGAGTTGGATCATGCAAGGAGGGAGTGTTGGAACAAGAGTTGAGGACTCTTATGTTGTAGCCACCCCCTTGGGAATGTTCCCAGAGGGAGCAAGGCGTCAAAGCCATACATGATTAGATAGACGACGTACTGTATCTTCCTCTTCAAAGATTCAATACATTATTTGTCGTCAACTATCAGCAATTACAGGAACATGGATGGCAATTCTGAAAAGATAATAATTTTATATCAATGGATAAGTGACAATCAATCAATAGTCCACTAATATTAACAGATTTAATAACAAGCTTGGTTCAGAGTAAAGTTTAAGTCAAGGAAGTGAGTGGGATCAGGGGAGTAATTACTGATTCAGTTCGCTCATCTGCAATATCTAAAGCACATCTACCTGCACTTCAAATATTGCAGAACCTTGTTTGAAGGAAACTCTCTAAGGTGTTTATGTGGTTTGAGTGAGGAAAAGGTCAATCAAATGAGCAAATATGAAGAGAAACAAATGAGCAGGAGTGAAAGTAATGACAGTATATATTATGGCATATGGTACTGAGGCTGTAAAAGGAAACAGAGAAATAAAAGACAGATAGAGTAACATTATGAAGTTGAATACACCAGAGAGTTCCTTTATTTGTATGACCTATCTCAAAGGGCAGTGTCATTCCTAGGCATGTCCTAAATCTTAGGTCAAATTTTTACTTGTCCCACAAAGAATTATTCTGGGTTTGACAAGGCTACAAGCAAACCCCATATCTTATAATTCCTGTGTCTGAACACAAGCAACACTCGGGTCCTGACCACTGCACCTCTCGTACCTTTTACCTCTCATCATGACCAAGCCTGTACAACGTAGAACACTAGTAGCAATAATATTTCACTAATTAATTAACACATCCATGTGGCCTGCAAAAAAATTAGTACTTATCATCATCAATACTTTATCATGCATGTCATAAAACAAGTACATAAAAATCCACAGCCCTAAAAATGTAAACTATTCTCTTAAAAGTTTTGGTCAATAGCTTTTATTGGTCGCCGACTGTTGTAAATTGATTGCGGACATGGGAACTCCTGTGGCAAACTAAATTAGGCACAGCATCATGATGGAAGTTTTCTTTCACCACACAACCCAAAAATTAGTTTTCAGTCACAAAGCAGACATTTGCATGAGATTCAAGTACCTGCCATATTTAAACATTAAATTACTCCAAATTTCTAATTATAAGTACAATATATTTCAGCAAAGTAGACACATACAATATATAAAATTTATGGAAAACTAGTCAAAAGCTCCTTTAATAACATTGCTTATATTTTATATCCACAAATAAATCAGTGATCACAGCCTGCACAGGAATAGTACTCACCAATTTGTCAATGAAGTATAGTAAATGTGAGAATTGGTGTACACTGTAAATCATTATCAGAGAAAAGTCTCTCAAGAAACATAAGAAGTCTCTCCATGATGTGTCCAATCCTCAAAACTTAGCTGATGACAAAATCAATGTTCTGTCGCTGACTATACAGTAATTCCTGAAAAGTAATGCTTCATTAATAATTTATCCCAGAAGTGTATTTTTTTATTCTTATGAGACTTAAAGTTAAACTACTGTACTCACAATTGACTGTAACTTTGTAATTATAAACTAGCATCATCCAGAAATCATATTTCAACTGACACTTTTGTCAGAAACAAGTTAACATGTACAGTAGTAACCATTTTTCCTACTGTCATGCTTTACTGTAAAGTATTTCTAAATTTTTACTAACTACACAATACCTTTATAAAAATCGGAAAGCATGATACTCTATTATACATTATCTCAATGGTATTGAGAGCAATTTCTAGGAATTCCAAAGAAGCATGTGACGAGGCCAAAGTCCCAAGTGCCAAGTGGTGGGATGCTGAGGTTCAATGACTGTGGAAGTAAAGCAAGAATGAATACTTTAGACAAATGTAAGAATCTCAGAAGAAAAAAAAATCTGTTATGTTAGGCAGGAAGACAATAAAGAGAAGTGATTGACTTGGAAAACTTAATGTTTCAAGTCAAATTACCTATGTAATTATTTAACCAGTTATTCCCCAGGTGCATACACTATTATACAATATATCTTGAGTAAGAAAGGAGATTATTTAACCATCGCTAACCCAATTGAGTAGTGCAGTCTAGAGTGGACAATGTGCAAGACAAGTTAAGGTTTAGGTCCTAAGATAATAATGATGACCATCATCAGCATGTTGACATGTAGCAGTTCAGCATTATGCCTAACCCATAACATTTCTTACAAGTGCCCCATTACCTCACAAGCAAGCAACAGCAAGATGTTAGTAATGAATTAACAAAATACTCAAATACTCACGTGTTCGGTCACAAAGAAAGAAAAATAATTTGAAACATGTTTCAAATTAAATACTGTACTATCATTCATATCAAGGATGTGTGAAGGAAGAGTACAGTTTATAATTATAAAGCTATTATGCAAAGAATTAAAAATATTCATGACATAAGCAAGTATGGTACAGTAATATATAAAATTATACTGTATATACTACATATTACTTCAAGGAATAATTATTTTCATGGCTCAGGGCCTGTAAATAGGCAATATTAGATTTCAGTGGGTGGTTGTTCAAACAGTATTTCAATCATAAGTGTTCTCTAGACTAGTATATAATTATCCTTTAGAGTAAAACGTATACATTGTAAAATTATGTGCCTTCACTCACCCACATAATACTTTCAAATCAATTTAATATCACCATAACATTACAGGGATTATGACTTGCATATCAAAATGTTTAGTCTCATTTCCAATGATTAGCTGAGGAAGGATTTGTATATTTTCTTTTCTGTAACTACACACAGAATGTGACTGATAATATACGTTACAAAAGATCCTTTTACATAACCTGGTTGTTCTCTGAAATGTCAACACGTCAAAGTTAATTTTCACATACTGTACTGTACTAATTTTATGAATGTTTAACAAACACTAATGAATGTATAACAACTACTAATTACTTTATTTCAAATAATAAGTGCACATCAAACAACAGGGATCTCATACCTATCAAATAGCATGGGATTAATTATACTCATGGTGTACTTCATTTATCAGTAATTACTTCAGCTTGGTTTCATACTCACTTCTGTATATATGTATGTCTACTAGACTTCATTACTATATTATATCCATCAATACCAAATGTCCTTTTCATTAAGGGTGGGGGTCTCCAGGACAAGAGATTATTAAATGTGAAATCAGAAAGAGAGAGCAAGATGAAACACCCAGCCAAATGGGTCACCTTCCAATTTACTATCTCTTTGCAATCCAAAAAATTCTTAGATCCCTGCTGATACATATTCTTGTATCCCATCTCGATCAGTATTTGTTAAATGAAAGGTGTTTTTAATGAATGAACATATTATTCAAATATTCACTTGTCTACATAATGTGCAATCTATCTACTGTATAACATTTTTTAACTCCTGGAGGCCCCCACACGATCTGTGCCTACTGTACAGTACTTCGATATTCAAAAATAATACAAGCTATTCTTTTACTGCGATGACTAACTATGATGTTTACATAGAAACCAACACAAGATATGTAACAGCCAACACAAGCAGTAATTTTTGTACAATGATTAGTTATAGTGATGCTTACACACGTCCTAACCCAACCATTATACAGTACACACTAAATGCTTTGCTGGTACATTAAGCAACACAGTAAATCCACTTGATCTTTCCTGGGTTGGTAAGTAATTATGGTTTGCAAGTGAAACATAATGTTGCCATTAAATAAAAACTTGCACCTTTTAAAAGAAAGTTAAGGAGTTTGTGACTGAAAGGCAACCAATACCTCCATATTGTGTCAATAAACAGCACTTAATTAAACTAAGGTTCATTGTTTTGTTAGTTGTTACACACATCAGACGAATAAAAAACCATCAATTTCACCAACATCACAGGTATTACAATATTCCATTATACAGTATATTCTTTCAAAAGACAACCAACAGAAATTTTGTCCATACAGTATATCCTTCAATTAAGAATTTAAAACATTTTATATACTGTAGAACAATTAATCTGCCTGATATTGGCCAGAATAATACTTGAAACTGAAGCCAGATACACTCATGAATTTTAGAAGTGAATCAATTGTTTACCAGATAGTTATAATGTTTTTTATCAGCCTTTCTTCCAGCCTTTACCAATTACGGCACAGTATTTTCCTGAATAATGTCTCTAACTTTCCTGTAACATGAAAAGGTAAGGGTATATAATTATGATGCTTATGCAGAAACATTTTAATAATTTAGTAACTTTTGTACCTGATTAAACATGCAGACACTTTATTCCAGCAATAATACTATACAGCCATATCCAGGCTTTATATACAGGTACAGTACAAAATATTTTCTTGAATGGAGATTTACCAAGAGTTTTGATAATTATTGCTGACCTTGCATGGTAGTTCATATCATTAACATATTTTTAGAACTTTCTCATCATCATCCTGTAATTACTCCACATTGTGCATATATGGTAACTAGTTCATACACCGAGCTATACAGGTGAACCTCTGAAATAAAAACTTTTTAAAAGTCTATACATAAAAATTATATACAGTATAGATCACTCTATACTGTATGCAAAATAGCAATTCCAGTGTTCACATATTCAAAGTATCCTTTACCAAATTAATATTTCAAAAGCAGAGAAGTGACTAATTTTGCCTTGTTTTTGTGGTCCTTGTTGTTACAGTACTAGAGTAGGTTCAATATTTATGTTGAATATAATTATGTGAAGCTACATATCCGTATGACATTTTTTTAAATGGATTAGGCCAGAGACTTTGCATAGCAGAAGACCTTTCTCAGTCTTGATTAGGATTTGAACCTTCACACTCCTGGTCTATGACGCAGAGTGTCAAGACTCTTACCACTGAATACTTGTGCTGAAAGTGGCATCAATAACAAACTAAAACACAAGAATAACAACAATGTTCCAATCCCCGGCCATCATGGTCAAACAGCACAAGATCACAGTAAGAGGTCATCCCAGTTGATACTGGTAAATTACTTGATACAAAAGAGAAAAGACATCAAACAGGTAAATGAAAAGTTGCTAGACTCATTAAGCAAATTATAACTTTAGCAATATAGTTAAAAATGGAAAAACTGGAACCCTCGTAACTACAGTAATACAATATTCAAAGAGAAAGTGGGAGATATAGTAGTGATAAAAGTGTTACAAAAGGATGAAAGAGGCACATTGTAGTCTGAATACAGCCATTAACCAATATAATGATTGATCTTCATGAGAATCTGGCAACTAATTAAACAAAGTTTACCAGCAGACTGTAAGCCAATGATATAACCATCATGTTTTTAAAAAGAAAGACAGCACTGGAAATAAACACAAGACATGGATAGGTTGGGGTCTATGGGTGCCAGAAGACAGGCAGAGTGAGCTAACATATTTACTCATTGACTTTTCTGAAACCCAACAAAACTGATTCCAGACAAGAGATAAAACAGCCACTCCGCTTTTGGCTCAAGGATTCAGGATTTGAAAGGTTCACCTGTACCTCTACATATATAATAATTTTAAATACAGTATCAGAAATAATAGTTACTCATAATAATCTCTTAAGTAAAAGTAACTTACACATAATTATATTTAAACTGTACAATATAAATCTTACACTACTGTGACTAAATTAGTTCACTGAATAGTTAACTATATAATATCACCCTTTTCATGATACAGTACTTCCACTTCACTACAATGTAACCACTGCACAAAGAAACTGCATACAATTCTACAAAAGTATAGGTAAAAAATCTAATAACTAAATACTGTACCTGTACTACAGTACATTCATTTATGCATAAAGTATGATCAAATTTAAACATGCCATCAACAACCAAAGATTGGTCAATCTTCATTACTATCAGTATAGTACAGTATTAACTTCTAGGATGTGAAGGACTGGGGATCTGGTTTATATATTTATCAAGTAGCTTAGAATTGGACTTTGATCATAGATACAAGTCTTACAAGGTTACACTGGACCTCTTGAAGAATAAGAGCCATTCATCTTTGTTATGTCTGATAAGATGCTACCCAAGATTGGATAAACCTGGCTATCACGATTTTAAAGCACACTGATAATGTTGGGTGCACTAAGTAGGTGTAGCTTCATTAGTATGTATCTTGGGCAACACCTGGAAGAAGCAACATATTCCATTTGTTCAATATTCATGGAATGTGAGGTTTCTGTAGCTGTCCACAGGCTCAAAGGACAATAAGAAGGATATGAGTATCTAGACTAAGTTTCACTACAGTGTATGTTCTTCAATTTACATTTTACCGCCATCTGCTGGAATACTCGACTACTAACTTGTGTAAAAGTGTTGTCCTTCAGCCTTACATCATGACTGCAATGTACAATTGCGAGCAGATGACTCGAGGCCATCTCGTTCATCAACATGCTGGTGTTGTATCTGGTAACAGTGGCAGCTATGAACTAGACTGTGATTCAGTCATCTGGTCGGGCGAAACAAACCCAATGCATATTTCACTGTTCCCCAATCAATATCAATCAAGTAATTGTATTACACTGTAAATGAGTAATGTCAATCAAAACACAACAATAACAATAATCGAACGAAATACTGCATTGGTTCTGCAAGTCATGTGTCTCACATGATTGACCGCATGATTATTAGAAGATGGAGGAAGTGAAGGAGTTTAAGTACCTGGGGACAGTTATGTGAAAACATGGAAGTATGGAAGGAGAAATTAGGGAGAGAGCAGTGAAGGGTAGACAGGTCATGGGATCACTGGGAAGGATAATGAAGGGTAGAAGTGTGAGTATGGAAGTGAAAAGGGGACTACGAAATAGTATAATCCTGCCAACACTGACGTATGCGTCGGAGACTTGGACATGGAGTAGGGCTCATCAGTCAAGAATAGGTGCTGTGGAAATGAGTTATCTGAGAGGTGCACATGGACTGACAAGGTGGGATGGAGAAGGTAATGAAAGTGTGTATAAGAGATGTGGTATGAGTGAGAAGGCAATCGGTATTGAGTGTGGAGTGGTTGAGAGTGAAACGTAATACTTTGAGGTGGTTTGGACATGTAGAGAGAATGCAAGATGATGAGCTTGTAAAGGTGTATGGAAGTGAAGTTGTGGGACCTGGTGTGAGAGGCAGACCACCAGTTAGATGGCAGAACAGAGTGGAAGAGTATGTAAAGGAGAGAAACATGAGGGGGAGGGGAGGGCTTGACCAAGTAAGGAGGGAGTGTTTGAACAGGGAAGACTGGAGACTTTTCTGCCGTGGCCACCCCCTTCGGGGGAGTTACCGGAGGGAACGAGGCGTCAGAGCTATAGATAGATAGATAGATAGATTATTAGGATATCTGTGTTGTAATATATCCACAATGGGTATGACACTTTACTCATTATCAGTATAATACCTTTACTTGCATGATAATGTTTGGAGAATAATGAAATCTGCATGTGGACATTATATCAATGGGTTTGTTTATCCTGAGCAGACTGAATTTCAGTCCAATTCATAGCTGCAACTGTTACCAAATACAACGCCAGTATGTTGATGGTTGAGGTGTCCTCTAGTCATCTGCTCACATCTGTACATAGAATATTGAAGGTTATAAAGGATCCATAATGAGGAAAGCTAAAATTAAATAAAAGCAATTCAGAATACAGGACAGAATGATTATCCTTACTTCATATGGTTGCAACTGTAAAATTTTGAGATGATCACAGATTATTACATAGTGGGTCACTGTGCATACAGCAATAATGTAATTCAACTTTTCATTACACTAATGCTTATCTTTTCACTGTGATTGTGGCACTGAAGAGGTAAAATACATATATATATATATATACTGTATATATATTATACAATTAAATAAAATATTACTAATGAGAAGGTGCTCTGTAGATGCAAACCTCCCTAATGTGTTCTCTCTCAACAATGAAAATCATTCACAAAAATCTCTTGAATTTTTAATATTATTATCTAATATCACTTAAGCCTTAGACCATAAAAAATCTACAGTACTCTTGAAATTTAACATCAGCCCCTTCATATCTCTATCAGATATGTCATACAATTTTTTTTTTCTACCTTGGATTAAAATAAAACTAACTCAATCATTTATCAAGATGCATTCTAAACTTTGTGCATAATATTGCTAACAAATGGACATACTGGTAAGGATGAAACCACAACCTCTGTCCAACTTTGCTGCCTGAGGTAACCAATTATTACTACATTATCATAACACATCACCAGTGAATGTATTGTTTTGGGCCGTACTCTAGAATATGCATGGACTAAATGATGATGATGCCTGATATGATGGTTGCATCTAATGCTTACGAGTCAATTTCTTAGTAACCATTCCCTAGCCTATGAGTTTTCATACATATGGCCCATTATACAGTACTGTACTGCAAAGCTGATACAAGACACATTATTTTGCATGTTATAGTTCACTCATAATTCTTTTCTTCACTTAAACAAAGCGGTTTTGTCAAGTTCACAGTCTCATGTACGGTCATTTACTTATGAAGGTTGGAACTGAACATCCATGTGGCGTAAATTAAGACAACGTAATCAGATGAGTTATAGTAAGAATTAAATAGTATGGTTAAGATGAACGCTAGGCAATACGACACCAAAATTATGATTCATAGTTACTCGTGAATTCATATAATAATCGTTCTATTCGGTCATAAACAATACTTATGACTACACAGTCTTATCACATAATACCAGCAACATTCACTAAAATAAGTTTTCAAGCAACAATAAGTCTGATGCACACTCTCTATCAAAGTTTCTTGTGACTGTCTTGAGTCACAGTAAGCACAAACTGAATCGCACCTCTTTAAATTACTGGCAATGGCCTGTTCTTATAGTCCTCTATGAAGGTTCTAGACTGGCATCCAACACCAACCTAGAAGTGCAAGGCAGAAGCACAGAATTTTTTGTAAATAGTCATTTGTTTCCCCTTCCTAATGCCAGGGCTCCTGTAGTGTGAGTATTCCAGATTGATTGATCAATTTAAGTCATGGCGGTACAATATCTTGGTCATTTGCCGTTGAACTATGCACGCAGAATAAATTATGTGTAATAAAATGAAGACTAAAAATGTATAAACATAAAAGCTTTAAAAAAATAATAATAAAAGTAATTATAAAAATACAGTAACACAATATTAAGATAATGAAATAAGTAAAATAATTAAAATCTTCAAAATCACAAAAGCTGTAAAATGTCTGCCTCCTCTACAAAGGAGAGTAACCCTTCCAAACCTACAGGCATCCACTCCAAGCACAGAAGAAGGACAGAAAGTTCCATCATCCCTCTATGCCCAGAAAGGTGCCTGCATCTTAAGTCCCCAAGACTTTGGCACTCCACAAGGAGGTGCCGCACAGACAAGGGGACTAAACAGTAGTCACAGTATGGAGGAGGTGCCCTCTCCATTAAAAACCCATGTGTCAACCGCGTGTACATATACAGAGACGGACTATGGTTGTTTCCCACATTCTGGTACAGCTTCCATTAAAGAGGGTTGGTAATATGGAAGTACATGGTTGGTGCATTTGCCCCATGAAAACCAAACCCAAAAAAAGAAGCTGTACTTGGTGCAACTGATAAAGCAACATCCATAAATAATGGATAAAAGTAGTGACTGCCAAATAAATACAATATGGAGAGAAAAAAAAAAAAAAAAAAAAAAAAAAAAAAAACAGACTGTGGGTTGAGGATCGTCTTCTGAACATTCAGAAACAACTATAAGAATGACCCAATATCTTACCAATACTGGTCATAAACTAAGTGAGATTCCTACAATGTCTTCATATTGATACCATATTCAATTTTATTCTCCACTAGCAAATGTGGTGGTTCTGTTTTACTGCCTATTTACTCTACTTTCAAATCACTGTACAAGTATTCAAGATTGATTATAATACATACGGACAACAGACACTGAACTCATATAAAGATCCTGTGTGTGAAATCTGTGGGTAGCCAATTTATCTTGTGAAAGCAGTACCCTGTCAAAGTATATAAAAGCAGTTATCTCCTCTCAGTAAAATGACTCTATCCTCAATAAGCCTTCAGTTAATACATTATGGTGATTACCTACTACAGGAGTGGTTAACGAATTTGTCAAGAGAGGCTGTGTTACATGTAATGACTATAACTGGTGTCACTGTCTTCTGGTGGGAAGAATGTAACCTGTATTGATGCTAAAATAAGTTTTCCACTGTGTATGCATTAATAATGCAATCAACCACATGAATACTTGGATTTGTAGTCAGCCACCATGGATGAGTTTATTGTTACGGGATGTGAGAGGCCGGGGCTTGTACATCCACTTATCATTTCTCCAAGCCAAAATGTTGCCATTCTGTCACTAAGATTTTGGCACTTTACATGTGAAAAGCTTGTTTCAACCTGTATGGGTGAGTCCTCTACATCCACAATGTTGATGATACACATTATTTCCAAAAAAAAACTTCCAGTTTTCACCTGTAACACTGTAACCAGCCTCTGTTGTCACTTATATTTTTATCCAACTGCAATTTAAGAAACATGCAGTGCAGTAGAACGGAACACAAATATAAAATACCTTTATGTAATCAAATGAGGCACAGTCTCAATTTATCATTGCTCCTTTGTAGAAGAAAACTATACAGTACTTCACCAACAATCATGATATCTACGATGGCTACTTGCCTCCCACCAGAAAATACTGTATATGACACCACTTTAGTCTTGAGAATGACAAAGTTTCTCTCAATAAATTCATTAGCACCTACTGTACAGCAATAGTGCTCAGCCAGTGAAATGTGCATCAGCTCTATGAGCAATATTTCTCCTGAAGTCAAAACCCAGTGAGTGAAAAAAATCAAGCCAATCGATCTTGTAAAACAATCAAGATTACTTAACAAAGCAATATATATGCCAAAGAGTAGGTATATTTGATCTATCAAAATATTTTTTTAAATATATTGAGTACCTTGTCATAGCCATTTTAATAGTATAAATAAATTTTATCTTCAAATTACCTGGACACATCCACTTCTCAAGTCTGACAAAGTATTACAATAGTGCACCTCATTAATTAGCCTAATGGAGGAATCAATTTCCAAAATAAGTGGCCACACTTATCTACTCTTTTTATATATAATATGAGTGGCAACTGATACAATTGTACATAATCTTGTTTCAAGAGCTGGATTTATCAGTCAGTTAGTCAAGTAACGGAACATATTGTTGGAGTGCATATGGCATTACTTCCTGGTACTCTTCATGAAGTTTGTAGATGACACTTCCAGATAGTTATGTTACATTCACTTTTATTAAGTTACTCATACATAAGAGGTCATGCTCATTATATAGAAATACTTTTATAATACTTCAGTATGAAGAAGCAAATGCGATCTGAGGTTACCTTTCAAAGTAAATTGCTTCCCACAGAGTTCACACTCATAATCTTTTATTCCCTTATGGTTGAGCTCATGTCTGCTGAGACTACTATATTGAGTGAACTTTTTATCACATATGTCACATTGATAGTTTTTTTCTCCAGTATGAAGAAATCTATGTGTCTTGAGGTTGCCTTTGAGAGTGAATCGTTTATCACACAGATCACATTTAAAGTTTTTCACTCCAGTGTGGTTTAGTGCATGTCGTGTTAAGCTACTTTTTTGTGTGAACTGCTTTCCACATTCAAAGCAGTCATGCAACTTCCTTCCCGTGTGAAGCAAAGTGTGAGTTTTCAGATTACCCTTCAGAGTGAACAGCTTCCCACAATATTCACACTTAAAATTTTTCTCACCCGTGTGATTGAGTGTATGGCGTGTGAGGCTGCCCTTCTGAGTAAACTCTTTGCCACATAGTTCACAGGAAAATATTTTACGTTCTGTTTTACCTCCAATATCCATTACGATGCCGCCACCAACACCTAAACTATATTGCAAGTAATAACTCATGGGATTCATCAAGTCACTTAATTGACTCCAGATACAGTAATATACAAGTATCCTTCAAGACTTACAGATCATCCTAAACCTAAAGAGAACAATACTGCATAATATACCTGATCTGGTACAGAATACACGCACCTCTGTAAGAAAAACCTCTATTTATAATAAGATTTAGAGATATTCAATGTTATATCAATGCAACACTGCAGTGTTTTAGCTAATGGTTTATAGAGAAAGCTTTGCTTCATTAACACAATGCTAATCCATGTAGGCTACAATGATACTTTGAATTATCATTTTTTCAAGAAATACTGTATACTACAACAGTACTATTAATTCACATTCCTCTGATCATATGAAATGATTACGTGCATTTTCAGTTCAAGTGCACGAAAAGTTTAATAATATTGCACTCTCTTTTATAAATATACACACAGATACAAAATGTCATAGAAAAATTCATCACATATCAATGTTTATATCACTTCCATGTACTGACTAGTCAATAGTGCTTAAATGTCATCAAGTTGGCTGAGGTAAAGTCTTATGATGTGAGTTGTCTCAGATCTGTAGACCCACTACCATACACTTAGGCACCTCTTCAGTCAGGAGTCTGAAGTGGTTCCAATTTCACCTCCTTGCACGCTGACCTCAGCTGAGCACCTGTAACACCAGCTGTCATTACATTACTTATTGTTATTTTACCTATTCAGTATATTACAGTTAGCACATACAGATAAGAAGTAATAAATTCATACCTATACTACACCTGCAACATGAGAAAAATATAAAAATATGGTAGAGTTAAATACCAATATCTTGATCGGGCAAAAACAAGTAAGTTAAATATCTAAGCGTTTTATTGTTGTTTTTTTTATTATACCCTTCCCAGCCAACATGACTCAAAGGCACATAAGGTTAGATCAATCAAACACCAAATGAAAGTTACGATGACCGGAAACATCTTTCCCCAATGGAACTGTACTTTATAAATAGTCCCATGGATTCATTATAAATCTCCTCTGAGGAAATAAAATTATCTTGCATTAGCTATAGTATAACATCAATATCAAAACTGACAAAATGAGGTGAAAGGTTTATAACATTATTTACAGATTCTCAACTCAATGTGGGGTGTCAAACTCTACAAACAACACACTTGTATCTACGCCTCGAGGGATTACAAAAGGATAAAGGGCAGACAGGCGAGTGGTTTGGAGTTGGTAGGTTGTAAGGGACTGACAAGTGAGCAGTTTGGAGTTGGTAGGTTGTAAGGGGCTGACAAGTGAGCAGTTTGGAGTTGGTAGGTTGTAAGGGGCTGACAGGTTAGTGGTTTGGGATTGGTAGGTTGGGAGGTAATGGCTGGCTGTTGGTATGGGGTCGATAAGCCCTGAGGTCCAAGCCAATTACAGACCGGCTGCTTAATATATAAAATTATAATATCATGCTATATAACATACCTTGTATGAGAAAATGAGAATATTCATAGGGTTACTCAGCTATGCTGAGTGTCACCTCACTTTTACTGTTGGAAATATCTGTGATTCCACTGCCTTGTTGAACCTGAAAAATTACAATAATATATGAAGAAATCAATATTGCAATTATATATATACCCATCATTATTGTTGTATAGACACCATGATGTTAATTATATCTATCTATCTATAGATTGATAGAATTAACATCTCTGGGGAGTAGTGAAGATGAAACATTTTATAGTAAAATCGTTAAAAATTGAATAAATTTGCATAAATTAGCGTTTTTGAAAGTTTTGAAAGGTTGCAATTTTTAATTTGCATAAATTAGTGTTTTTGAAAGTTTTGAAAGGTTGCAATTTTTAATATACATTGATAATATAAAAACATAAGTGGAAAAATACAGTACATTATCATAACAGTGAACCCCAACTAATTATTACAACGATACTGTACAATAAACATGAAATAATTAAAATTAATTGAAGAATTCATGTACAGTACCAGGAATCATCATTCCTCAACCAGTGATTGTGTGTAGAAGCCTGGGTCGCGTGTAGCCGTCAGACTTACTTCCCAGTAAGGAAAGAGAAAAAAAAAAGCTATATTTACACATCCATTACACTTTAACCAGTTGACATAGAGGTCTAGTTTGCACTACTATCCTGATCAGAGGAAGTACTATCTAATGCAACACAACAATCTGCGATAATGCTTGAGAAAAGTGACGGCTAAGAGAGTATAGACCAGGGGTTCTCAAAGTGGTCGATGGGATCATCCAAGGGGTCGATGAATAGCCAAGGGGTCGAAAGGGGGTCGATGAATAGCCAGGGGGTCGATGAATAACCAGGGGGGTCGGTGAATGTTTACTGTTAGGGTCGAACGGACCATTGAAGCCTCCAATTTGAAGTTCTCGATTATCAATGTTAGTAAAAATTTGAAAAATACCAAGACATCATTAGATTAAAAAAAACTATATCAACAAGCACTGGGCTTCGCTCACCACGGCTGCGCCGTGGGTGCTTTTGCCTGCGGCGCTGCTCGCTGCGCTCGCTCCCCCCCACCCGCGGCTCGCTTCGCTCGCCCTTCCACCCCCCAATCAGATGTCACATCAGGTAGTGAAGATGTTAATACTTATTTCTGCTAAATATAAAGGGCAATGTCTCTTCCACTTAATAGTGAGGATGTTAACACATTATGATGTCACACCGGGTAGTGAAGATGATAATACCTATCCAGATGTGTTGAAGTGTCACAATTTATCATGGAATGAACCATGAGATTTTTTGGAATTTTTGGGATGGTTGCATTTTTTAAGATTTTTTGGGAGTTGGGGATGGTCGCCCCTCCCCCACTCTTGAATTCACAGTTCAGACAAATAGGCCAAAAATTTTCAGTAAATCTTCAGAAATTTCAGCAGCGCTGACAACACTACCTTCAACCAACCTCTCCCCCTCATCGTCTCTCGCAGCTCTACTGTCCGTACAGTGCCAGGGTTCGTAAAGGATGCATTCCTACATGTCAACTACACTACTACTACTACTACTGATTTTGGCATCGGTGTTTTTTTCCTTGGATTATTACGAGCTAGGCTGCTAGGGGGTCAACAGAAAATGTGCAACTTCATTGGGGGGTCGACGAGTTAAAAAGTTTGAGAACCCCTGGTATAGACTGATTAAGTGAAAGGCTTTCTCGCATATTGCACATTTACATCTATTGGGTCTAGACTGTGACGTACCTACTTGCTCCTATGTGAACAGGGAATCAGGAACACAGCTTAGAAAAATGGCCTAACCCATAAAAAAGGTTGGTTGACTAGTTTAGCATATACAAAAGACCAGCTTCCACCAACCTACAAATAGCAGGCCCATACTCTTATTAACACAGACAGAAGTACTGTAACTTACTGTACCATCGTAACTGGTGGGTACAATGAAATGTCTGTCTATCTTTCATTTCCTAATTAAAGTTCACAGAATAAAATATCTTGGTATAATCCTGTGTACCGGGAGTAACTGTATTTATACATATTTCTCTTATAATGCAATACTTTTATGGTTAACTTGTAGTTTTAATATGTGTTGTATGTCGGAGATTGTTTAATAGGATTAAACATGGAAGTTACGCATTATAAATAGTAATTACAGAATAAAAATGTCAATTTGGGCACTTGTTGTGGTCACTGTTTATAGAGGCGTCGGAGTGTCCCAAAGTCTTGTTGTAAGGTCGCACGGTATTGGTCTAAACGTGAGGAACGGTGAGGTGACGTCATCGAACTTTGTCGCCGTTTTATTGGATGTTGATGAAAATGTCGTCATCAACGTGTGCGATTACTTATTGGCTCCTATACAAAAAAACGTCAGTACTTTACCACTTATTATTGGCTGAAAAATAAGCAAAGCAGAGTTGTCCTACCATACAATATGCAAGCACGCAAATAAATGCTATCCAATCAGTTCATAAACCCTGTATATGTGGATATTGTTAAATATTATAGCCTACTTTGGTACTACATGTTCATCATTTACATTTTTTTATTATTATGTGGACATATTGATGGTGCATTTCTTCCGTAATACATTCATGCAGTTGGCATTCTTTGTAGTGGTTGCCAAATAGTGGATTGTATATTTGATTAATTGGAGCCTGAGCCAGTAATGATAATATTGTTGGTCTGTGTGGTAGTGGTGTACTTCCCACTCTCGTCCTCCTGGTGATATAAATTATACTAATACGAATCGGATTTTCGATGTAATCCACATACAAGACAGTGATAAAATCATTATTCGTGGAGGAGTTAATTAAGTGATTATAGTGACCAGATCATAGAAATTTCTTGAAGGATACTATGCTAAAGCTACGTATCCTGAACGGTGAACGCCATACTTCCGAGGAACTATACGAGAGAGTTAACTTCAATAATTTCTGTATAGATGGAAATACATGGACACATTCCCTAAGCAGTTTCTTCGTGATATTGCGTACTTTTATAAACAGAAGGACTTGAAGAAGGTATGTAATGTTCATGTTTTAATTAGTTGGTACTATTTATGCTTAAAGGAACCAGGTGTCCCGAAGGACACCCGGTTAGGTAACGGTAGTTTGCCTAGGTTAGGTCTCTGTAGTCTGTCCAGGTTAGGTCCCGGTAGTCTGTCCAGGTTAGGTTCCGGTAGTTTGCCCAGGTTAGGTTCCGGTAGTTTGCCCAGGTTAGGTCCCGGTAGTTTGCCCAGGTTAGGTCCCGGTAGTCTGTCCAGGTTAGGTCCCGGTAGTTTGCCCAGGTTAGGTCCCGGTAGTCTGTCCAGGTTAGGTCCCGGTAGTCTGCCCAGGTTAGGTCCCGGTAGTCTGCCCCATCCCAGTTTCGGTTAGGTCAGGTCAGGTAAGGTAATGTTAATTAACAGTTATTTCTACTCAATTTCATAAAATAATATATGTATGAAATGCAATATAGAATTCAAAACATAGAGATGGAGTTCTCGTAATTAAGAGGAAGTACGTGTATATAGGATATTAAATTTAACTGGGTGTAAAATGTAAAATACGACAAAAAGGGGTATCTTTTGTTTTGTTATTTTCAAATACCTTATTTTTTTCTACATTTTTAATTTATATCCAATTATGTATTTCCTTTACTTTTTTCATAATATCAATATACATCACATACATATGATGTAATAAGACTTGGGTGTAAATAAGCGGGTGTAAATACATGGTGTAATGCTATTGGCTGAGCAGGTCATGACGTCATGGCTGCCTAGGCCGATGACGTCATGACATACAACCAATCACAAGCAAGGATACAAGCCATCTTGTTTCTCTATTATTATTTCATCTTCATAGCCGTATCTCAACCCCTCTCTTTCCCTGATATATTTCATGCCCTCCCCTACTATCGGGGTTAATATTCTTGGATAAAATCAGGAAACAGCTAACAAAAATATTACCATAACATACAACCAATATAAATCATTAGTGTTGAAATAAACAATTACTCCCGGTACGCAGGATCTTACCGACCAATGGTGCTCCCACATAACATAATATAGTACCGGTACCAGTTTTAAATTCACATGTAACATAATTTATAGGCTATGCAGTATGTATATGGTTTTCAAAACACAATTTAATGAATTAGAGGATTGTGTTGGAGAGAAAGGTGTAAGCCGCCACGTCCCAAAGTATAACAGAATCATCGGGTGTTATACAAGCACCTGTGTGTAATCACTACCATCAATTATTTTTTGTCAAACACATTTCGTAGTACAGTACATGTACGTCCTTTCCTCATACTTTATTTCTATCGCAAATGCATAGCATTCGATATACAACTACCGGTACCCGTAATTGATTTAATTTTTCTTTATCCGCGGCTACAGCGACCATATCCAAACAACCGTAATATTTCTACCACACTGGCTGTGTATTAATGGGTGTGGATGACCAATCAGTGTTCTTGATTAATGCACCCCAATTACAAATTCATTACAATGGCTTTCCTTTGTACCGAGTGTCCATCTGTCCCCGAACATATCCTTCAGCGTTGTTTTGAGAATAACAAAACCAGTTTAGACTTTTTACGTTCCCATGGTGTGTAACTTGACTTGTGACATCAGTGTACTTCCCCACATGAAATAATATATTTATCGACAGGACGAAAAAAGGTACAGTACGTAACCTATAAGGTACCAATTCAAGATGGCCACCGAGTGTTTACATCCAGGCTTAGGTTAGCTCCCAGTAGTTTGCCGTCATCCTGATATAGTTAGGTTAGGTCAGGCCAGGTATACCTAATGCGGTATTATGTTTTTCAGATGAATCTGTAAGTTAGTTCAATACCAAAAACACACTATAACGTTAAAACATTGCATTCTGAAAACTTCAAGTTGAAAAGACATTATGGACAAACTCTTGAATATTTCCGACTTTAGTGGACAACATAATAGGGTGACGTAACACGACTTTCAAGTTTTTGAGTTATGGGTCCTGCAGAGCCGCTCATGTGCAGCATTGTATGCGGGGGTTGTGCGAGGGAATTAAGGATCCAGGGGAGAATTAGGAAGGGGGTTAGGGTAAGGGACTAGGGGTTAAGGATTAGGATTTGGAAGGTAATGATTGGCAATCCTATTTCTAAACGTGTAAAGAATAAAACTATTAACTAAGTTACGTGAGATGCGAGATGATTCCACCCTTGGATGCTGCAAGGAAATAATGAGTGCCTAAATATATCAGTGCTTGTCTAATGTAGTATAAATATGGTATTTTAGTGGACAACATATTAAGAGTACAGTATTAAGGTATTGTTACATGACTATTTTAGTGGACTATATACCAAGCCAATAGTGATGCTGAGGCAGCCGGGAACATTACCAACTAAGTTAACGTTACACCAAACCTTACTTTAATACACACCTATTGTACATAATCTATACCACCGTATATACTTACACACACACACATTGTACTACTTACACATATACACTTACACACACACAAAGTACTGCTTACACATTATACACTTACACACACACGCACTAAACCACCGTATAGACTAAACTTACACACACCACACCACCCTATATACTTACACCTACTTACACACCCCATGTCCTCACCTTAAATAAGTCTACTAACATCTTTAAAAGAGCCCATGAGAATAAAATAAGCCTGATGCCTCCACCACACACACGTACATACATACACAAGCGTCGCCGTATTGTTTACACAGCCATGGAGTGACGCCACAATTGAATGTTCTCGAATATGGGACTGCTGAATTAATATTTCTTTTTATATGATGCTTCCATACCTTACTTCATTATCAACTAATTGCAGTTTGTTGCTATATTCAGTGTGATATTTAATACTGTAATAATGACAATAATGGTGGCTGCTTACATGGCAGATCCGGTAGATGTCTTAAGGTGGCCAACAACTCTGATGAGGCCCAGGTGGCGCTCCTTCAGCCGCGTAATTTGAAGCTAATTAATAATCCAAGGTGTCTCCTTGTGGCAATCATAACAATTAAATTCTTCAATGTCTGAAAATATTGTCAATGCTGTCAAATTTATGTGTTCGTCCTAAGGTTTGCTCTGGTCGTCATGACAACATTTAAAAACGTCCAAGATGGGACTTGTGGTTGTGTTAAGCTAATGCCCGTTGAAAAGGCTTTCCTTCAAACATTTATATTCAAATTTAACTCTAATTTATCTTCGTGCTTGCTATCCTCCCGTCTCCACTACCGGTGTAGGATTAAGATGTATGTCTGGCTGGATGCTGTGTTGCTGGAATATAAGGAGTGTGTGTGATGTGGTGTTCATAAAAGCTGTTAAAATTGTAGTTAGGCCACTGCCGTTGGAGGGCATTACCTTGAAGTTGACGGAGGTGAACAATATATTATAGTCTATTAGTAGGTTTGAGCGCACACTCGGCTCCTTCCTATTTTCTGGTGTTTATCCTTTCCCT
This sequence comes from Petrolisthes manimaculis, assembly GCA_034508575.1. Taxonomy (NCBI): domain Eukaryota; kingdom Metazoa; phylum Arthropoda; class Malacostraca; order Decapoda; family Porcellanidae; genus Petrolisthes; species Petrolisthes manimaculis. Next base: position 93,690 of record JAWZYT010002928.1, on the reverse strand, counting down.
GGTTTTAATTTTTGTTTGCTATCCGGCTGCTTCCGACATATGTGTGTTTCCTCTCGTGTCAGACAAGGTTTTTCTAGCATAAGAGTCTTATTTCTTCCTCCTTTATAATATCATAATTATCATAATTGGTAGTTATAATAGATACTCGTTTGGTTGTTAAGTGGATATCAGATTTAATTCATTCAATATTATTGTACAAATTAAAAACATCGGAGGAAGATCGTGTATTCCTGTATTGTTAACGTTGGAGACGCCTGTGCATTTATCGTGGTTATACCTATTACCCGCCCAGTTTTCTTCGTTACACCGATTCTCCACCACCTTCAAACAAAATTTAATATTACTGGGCATTTTTCAATAACAATATTACCCTTTTTCGGTATTCGTTTTGTTGCCCCAGTATGTCTGTATGTCTTACAGAACTATGATTATGTCAACAACTTAGAGGCTACTACTGTATAGGCTACATGGGATATATATAGGGATATATGACACTCACCTCCATAGATACTCAAAAATATTCTTTGCATCTCGTGACCTCAGTATATATTTTAATTGTAATTCCTATATTCTGTATCTATTGTTTACGTGACGTATGTTTACTACTTCCCACCGTTAGAAAGTCTAACATTATAGTTATAAATAATTGAAATAGGATGTGCTTGTGAGTAAAAACACTATTATTTGACTGGAAAATATTCATTATAGTACTATATAGCAGTTAGTTCAGCACCCTGACCGTATTTCAAACCCCGTGAATATCAGCCCAATATTTTGGACATATTATTCTAATCTCAGTTACCTCACATCCTTCTGCTTCTACGGTTGAACTTTTCTCCATTCAGCTCCTCCGATCATAATCTTATTACCGTGTCCTGTCCTATCGGAAGAGTACATACATGAAAACAAGGGTTAATCATATAATCTTGAGTCACTTTTATGTGGACCGAATCTTTTGCAGAGGCAACTGTTCGCACAAAGTGAGAACATACAGTATAGCATAATATAATAATAATTTATTATATAGTCATGTTATGGCTCTTCTCTGCTCCGCTTTTCTTTTCACTTGCACCAGCTGCGCAGGATTCCCTCAACACACAAAACTCTTCTTTTACATTTAGTTCAGCTCCACTCATCACCAAGGTCGATTCACGCACAGCTATAAGAATAATACAGTGTATAGTTACGTCCATACAGGGCGGTTTTGTAAAGGTTTCCATCAGTTTTAAGATATAATCATCAAGGTTTCTGATATTTATTCTTACACTATAATTAAAACTGAAGGTAAGTTATCATATTTATAGTATAGTGAGAGTTATCGCAAGTTAAATTCGTTTTACTTTTTTTCTACAAATTAGATATGAAGATGTTGACCAACATTACTTCATTGCCCTTTTTCTCTATAACCTTTCTTCTATCTGGTGAAACACTCTTACATCATCGAATTATTGATTTCCATTAGGTGGGAATGCCATTATATATCAGAGTATGTAACGTGTAGAGTATTGTACCTAATAAGGGGGAGGGAAGGCAGGGGCTCAGAGTGTTATTTTGGAGGGAAATTATCTGATTATTTTAACTGGGAGCTGAATCTAATGTGGAGAGAGAAAGGGGGGGGGGGTAGATTATAATAGGCTATTCAAATAGACACCATTGATACTATTTAAAATTGGAGAAATATTGTAGGCTACAGATTTCTTCAAAATATGCCATGAAACAGATTCCCTTACTATACTTGCTCTGTTTCACGATGCACTTGGAGGCCTTACATCGAAGCTGGTAAATATCACGACCGCCAAGCCCTGATCTAAAAGACTGGATGAGTGACAAGAGGAAATGCAAGAATTACAGGACAAGAGTAGAGGAAGGAGAGGCTGCAGGGAGGAAGGTGGCAGTAACCTGTGAGGACCTGGTTAAGGTGGGTCAAAAAATGGGTTGCAGGTACTTAATTAAGATTTGTGGATAATTATTTTATTTTCTTACATTTAACATTCAGATCCTGTTTTCATCACCCTCATATTTATTAAAGATCCAGTGGTTTTCGTCGTGTCTTGTATCCATAAGGCCACAATAATAATTATTGAAAACATGGCGCTATACCTAAACTTTCCCAAGAGTGGTTAATTAAGTCTTTATATCCTCATAAGAGCTATACAGTACAGAGGTGAATATGGCCTGCAAGGTGTATACCAAATTAAATAATTCCCATTTAACTAACATTCTTTCATAGACGCTGTTTTATAGTGAGTTTTGTGTATTTGGTCTGCTACTACAAAGCCATTTTACTGTGTTTATCTAACAAGACAAATAGATATCTGCCCTATAGTGTTTTTTATGTATCGGTATAAAAAAATGACAGAAAATAATTTAGCTGCGCTAGGCCATACATACCATGCAGCCCACTAATAGTTACATGAAGGTAAAAGTCTGCAGTGACGAATGGATGGATGGTATGTGGGAATATTATACCACAAAACCCACATCTGACTAACCATGCACGAGCCAAGCACAGTCATGCAGTTAACCAGACCATGGAGAGAATATGCATCACTCTAGTTATGGTTTTTTACTCTGCAATATCTTCAATGTTGACCCGTCGTTATGGATTTTCTGTTACAAGTGTTGACGTTGTGTTATGGGTAGGAATGAGGCAGTGTTGACGTTGTGTTATGGGTAGGAATGAGGCAGTGTTGACGTTGTGTTATGGGTAGGAATGTGGCAGTGTTGACGTTGTGTTATGGGTAGGAATGAGGCAGTGTTGACGTTGTGTTATGGGTAGGAATGAGGCAGTGTTGACGTTGTGTTATGGGTAGGAATGAGGCAGTGTTGACGTTGTGTTATGGGTAGGAATGAGGCAGTGTTGACGTTGTGTTATGGGTAGGAATGTGGCAGTGTTGACGTTGTGTTATGGGTAGGAATGAGGCAGTGTTGACGTTGTGTTATGGGTAGGAATGAGGCAGTGTTGACGTTGTGTTATGGTGGTGATGGACAGGGGAGGGGTACAGTAAACGGGGCCACCATTACCGCCGGGGCTGCTCGCTAAGTGGTCAGTCAATATTGGCCTTTATAAGTACACCTGCCTACCTGCTCTCTGCCTGCCTTCATGTATGTCTTCCTCCCTACCTGTATACCCATATTCCTGCCTGCATGCCCTCGTGTATGCCTGCCTGCCTGTCAGCCTTCATACCTGCCTTCATGCCGACTTGCCTGCCTTGCCTGCTTGCGAGAGTTTTGTCCCTACATAATATCCGGTAGTTTATAATTATCTGTCTTTATATATATCTACTTATCCACAGGTCCGGGGCCGTGGTGTAGTGGGCGGTCTGGAAAAGCCAAGGAAAACAGTGCAGCTGGAGGAGGAGCTACGGGATGCCCTCAGACATACCTTCTGCTGTACTGCTGATGGACGTAATGACTCTAAGGTTGGTATTACTGTAACAATAAACATCCATAACCCTGTATCACCTCACTGGTCGCTGGAAATAAATTTGTCCGTGTTTTTTTTTTTTTCTTTTTTTTTTTTTTTTGTTATTGGCTTTCTGTCTATTTTTGTGTGAGTGTATGTGATTGTCGGTCTGTTAACAACTCCTTCACAATTTATAATCATTGCATCAATCCTCATACAGGTCCATAATTATAATCCATATAATCCATTATAATCCATAATTATGCTTACAGGTATGTTTGTGTTGCTGTCTCCTTGTTTAATTAAATGGACTGGTTGACGATAAAAAAAAAAATCTATTAAACAATTTACATCGTTAATGAATGAGCTGAATTCTCCTGTTACGTAATTTATTTGACAAAGAAAAATATTGTTTGGCATATAAATGCCATCAAAGTTGCACATAATGGAAGTTGATGGCTGTGCATCCGTGACGTCACTAGCCATACAATAAAAAATGAAAAAGTGTTTGTAGACGTAAAAACCTCCCGACTACAAATACCCAAAACAATTGAACCTCTAAAATCATTGTCCCTTGGCTGCTGTTTGCCTTCCTATGTATCCCTTGTATATAGGAAGGACCAACAAATGAGGTGAGTGAGGTGCTTGGACGGGTGGTGACTGCCAGACACTCAGACAGACTCCTCCTCTTGCTACACCACGCCTACATCCACGTCCTCACACGCCTTCACGCACACGCCACCAGGGTACAACTTTTGCAGGTGAATGAGTGAATCGTCCAAAGATCCGTCAGTATGCAAGAATATTCGTGGTGTTGACGATGGCACGGTACAGGTACGATGGATCTGTATTGTGTCTATAGCTATAATGAGTCATCGTATACCGTTACTATGCAATCGTAAACACCATGGATATTGTCACTAGTGTTGGTGGGAAAATTTATCTGATTATAGTATAAGTAAGTTATTCGATCTGAGGACACCCCCTTTCCCGACGTCAACACAATATTTCCCGTCGTACACAGGACATGCTGGACAACGACCCTGACAATCCATATGGACGACTTCGACAGGAGGAGTTGTGTCGCCTTCGGGAGCTGGAGACACTCAATGGCAAACTGACGCAGCGACTGGAAGAGAGTGAAAGCCAAGTCTGTACACTGAGGGAACAAATTGAGAGGGTGAGGGCCGTGGTGTGAACATCATTACTATAGTTATGTATACAGTATTCTGGTTCAATTAATCCGCTGTGTCCTCGTTCATACACTTTGTCTGTCGTTCATTTTGTCTGTCGTTCACTTTGTCTGTCGTTCACTTTGTCTGTCGTTCACTTTGTCTGTCGTTCACTTTGTCTGTCGTTCACTTTGTCTGTCGTTCACTTTGTCTGTCGTTCACTTTGTCTGTCGTTTACTTTGTCTGTCGTTCACTTTGTCTGTCGTTCACATTGTTTGTCGTTCACTTTGTCTGTCGTTTACTTTGTCTGTCGTTCACTTTGTCTGTCGTTCACTTTGTCTGTCGTTCACTTTGTCTGTCGTTCACTTTGTCTGTCGTTCACATTGTTTGTCGTTCACTTTGTCTGTCGTTCACTTTGTCTGTCGTTCACTTTGTCTGTCGTTCACTTTGTCTGTCGTTCACATTGTTTGTCGTTCACTTTGTCTGTCGTTCACTTTGTCTGTCGTTCACTTTGTCTGTCGTTCACTTTGTCTGTCGTTCACTTTGTCTGTCGTTCACTTTGTCTGTCGTTCACATTGTTTGTCGTTCACTTTGTCTGTCGTTCACTTTGTCTGTCGTTCACTTTGTCTGTCGTTCACTTTGTCTGTCGTTCACATTGTTTGTCGTTCACTTTGTCTGTCGTTCACTTTGTATGTCGTTCACATTGTCTGTCGTCGTCTTTCTCTGGCATTCACCTGTACCTTGACCTACTCCTTTCTAAAAAGACAAACAAATAAAAAAAACTAACTTAGAGACCCTACAAACTCAGAAGAAGACTTATGACCACCTCTTACAGCCTTGCAATTAGAGTAAGTATGGATGACATTCCTCCACTAGAAAGAGTGACCAATGTTTATTTCTGAGGAATATATATAGGTTACAGTACAATACGTGCGGTACGAAATTCAGATCTTCAAATACATCTATATATATTACAACTAGCTGCTCTGCCGCCCTTCGGGCGGCTAGGAGCCGCTAGCTCCTGCGGAGGGCTGGCGGCCTGCGGCCGCCCTTCGGGCGGTGGATGCTATATGGAAGGAGCTTATTTGTTTCTTGGCATAGACAGGAGTAATCAGGCAGAAGACTCCAATTTTCATACACGATCAAAGAGTTCTAAATAAACAAAGGATATAATAATACAACACTGATATGTAGCAAATGCAAACTACTACAATCACCACCACTACTACCACCACCACCACCACCACTACATCAACCACTACCACCTCCACTACTAGTAGTAGTAGTAGTAGTAGTAGTAGTAGTAGTAGTAGCAGTAGTAGTAGTAGTAGTAGTATTAGTAATAGTAGTAGTAGTAGTAGTAGTAATAGTAGTAATAGTAGTATAAAAAAAAGTAGTAGTAGTAGTAGTAATAGTAGTATAAAAAAAAGTAGTAGTAGTAGTAGTAGTAGTAGTAACAGTACTAGAGATAATAACAGTAGCATTAGTAATTGTAGTATCATTATCATTGTTATGTTTTCAGCTTGAGGATTCTCTTGGTGAGGAGAGACGACACAACCTCTGCCAACAGGACGAGATGAGAAGACAGGACGTACAGGTGTTGGAGGTGAGGCAGATCAACCAACTTTGGATTCTGCCCTCGTTCATACATTTTGTCTGTCGTTCATTTTGTCTGTCGCTCACTTTGTCTTTCGTTCAGCAACAACATACAGTCACCAGTATAAAAGGCCATGTTCAAAAGAGGCGGATTTGAACGCGCATTTTGAAACGCATAATGAATTATTCCACGTGGAGTTCCCCAAGATTTGTCATGGTAACACAATAATGTCTTTCTCCTCAATAGATGGCATCATCCAATGAGGTAGTCTGCTACCTTTAAAATATGGGGTAACCGCTCTGTGTGTACCATGGTGTGTACAGTATTATTCGTTTATATGTATCTCACAAATGCACGGTTGTAAGGGGATCTTACTACTCTTGTGTTTTGGGAACCGCGGCCTGTTTACGTGTGAATGACTCCATTGACTGCCATTGACTTTGCAAACGTACGTATCAAAACGCACGTTCATAAACGCCTCGTGTGAACTGAGCCTAAGTCTTGTAACGAATAAATTAAACAGGACCAATTGGTTGACCGGTTCGATGGATCCATGTATAGTGTGTAGGAAGACTTTGTGGCTATCATCATCACCTGGTTATGACGCTTCTATTATATATATATATATATATATATATATATATATATATATATATATATATATATATATATATATATATATATATATATATATATATATATATATATATATATATATATCAAGTAGTTTATTCAGTGTAGCTGATCATTGTTATACATCCATACGTTTACATTATTATATGTGTTCAGGATAACGGAGAAGTGTTGAAAGAATGAGGAAGCTCATGCAGACAACACCCATTTCTGCTGGTAGCACACGTATATGTTAAAGCCGTTCTTTATCTATATGATTATAAAGGCTAATAGGGTATATAGCCAGCGAGATTACAGTGAGGTGAGATGATTCAGGACCGGACTGGTACGGTACAACATATGTGAGTGAAAATTAAGTATACTGTATACTGAAAATTAAGTATTAAGGGGAAAAATCTTTGAGGAAATATTCTTGTGCAGGCACGAATGGAGACAGGAGCTTTGAGGCGGCGACTGAAGGAACACCTGGGAGACGAGGCAGGTGACCCTCAAGTAATTAAAATAGCCTGGAAACGATGCAGGTGAGTCTTTTGGTTTGATGTCTGTCAGTGGCGGCTGCAATGAAAAAAATAATGAAATGCCTGGGTAACCTGAACCATTCCTTACCGATACTCTGTCATGTCAATTTAATGGTATCAAAGTGAGAGAGAGAGAGAGAGAGAGAGAGAGAGAGAGAGAGAGAGAGAGAGAGAGAGAGAGAGAGAGAGAGAGAGAGAGAGAGAGAGAGAGAGAGAGAGAGAGAGTCATATTCAATTTTTTTTTTTATAATCTATAATACAGTATATGGATATTTATACACACACACACACACACACACACACACACACACACACACACACACACACAAACATTTATATATATAATATCATAGACAAAACAATCGAGTCGTGTCATTAATCACAATACCATATCCTGACTACATTAGAATTAAGTCCCTAAGTTTAATAAATAAAAAGAAAATATTGTGTGTGGTGCAGAGAGGAGCTGAGTGCCAAGACCAAGGTAGTACAGGAGATGGAAAGGCAGTACAGGGAGGTGGTGCCCCGTGCAGATTTTGACCGTCTACAGCGTCGTTTGTCGGTCCTCACCACCACACACCACCAACTCACCCACACCCACACCCTCCTCACACAACAGCACGAGGCTATCCTCAGTGAGTTGTTGGGTTGAGGTGTTCTCCCCCAACCCCTTTGTGGTGATTTCCTCATTTGGTAGAGCCTTCCAATCATTTGACGTTTCCTCATGTAAAAAGTTCTATTCCCATAGGAACTTATTGATATACTCATGTTTTTTCCAGTGAATCTCCTTCTCTTATAAACGCTCTTATGGCTCCGTCATTGTTTAGTTAAGTGGAGGCATTCTGTGCACACATTTCTTTCCACAGTCCCCTCCCATCTACAGTAACTCCAACTGAGACTTCTCATAAAGAACCTTATTACATTCATCTCCCCATTTCGTTGGTAATTTGAGTAATACTGGTAATATCCCAGGCTCCTTAAGTTGAATTAGGTTAGAGTGAGGGTTGATCATCAATATTATTCCTTTCTGGCCAGCTTCATAGTAAGGACAGATGAGATTTGAGTGGCATAGGGGAGGTTAGCTTAAATTCATATATGTTTTCATATTGTTCACACCTCTGGGCAGGTCGGCACGAGGGTTTGGTGAATGAGAGAGACCAGCTGAGTGAGGAGAACCAGGCACTGCGACGCTCAGCAACACCCAGACCAGATTGGAACAGGTCAGCACCACCACCACCACCACCACCACCAACATCATGTACTGGACTGACTCAGATCGTGTACTTAAACACATCTGGGTTGATACTCATAAAAGACCTTACATAGAGCATTGCTTAATCTTAAAATCCCTCTGGCTATTTACATAACCCTCTCGTACAATGTTAACTCACATTTGCGTCACTTGTCTTTAATTCAAGGAGGATGTTCCATTTATCTGGTGATACGTAATATGCTTATGCATAATGTATTAAATTCGTATACATAATCGGCTGTATTGTTCTTTGTGAAAACTCCAAGTTTATTTCAAATATTGATCAAAGCATTGCGACTGAAAATAACTTGCGAGTCAGCAGTGCGCGAGAGTATGTGCTCTGTGATTATAAAATTTACATCTCCGTAAATGTAGGCATCCACGAAAGTGCAGAGAAAGTACAGAGACAGGGCAATATCTAAAGTAGTGTTGTGTTGTACATACATGGTTTTGTTATGCCTTGAACTCTCTATAGGTAAGAATGTCCCTAGGATTCAGAAGGGCCGAAACATTGTACTTACAGTATGTGCCCTGTGAGGACGTCGGCCTATCGGAGGATACCTTGATTCCTGAAAATAGTTCCATGACGTAGAGCGCAGGCTATAGAGTTCCAAGCATGATGAAGGGAAAACATTGCCTTGGCCTCTGTACACTTGAATGAAATAGATTATAATTGTCTTTCTTCAGTGGAATATGGTGATGAGAGACATAGTATTGTGCAAAAAACAAATCACCATGAGGGATAATCACCTTCATATATCAGTTATGGTTTCTAAAAATTGGCAGCCACAGTTTACATACAAGGGCTGAGGCAATGCTTCCCTTCATCTGTTAGGATATTTACATTTAGGGAGGTGTTTGTTTCGTGACATAGTTTGCATATTGTTTTCGGGAAAAAATATTTACATTCTTTGTTTGCAGTTGTTGACCCTCAAAAACCACTAACGAATTTTGCATTTTTTCCCTGACTAACATCAGACAACTTTTCTTATCCACAGAAAATGATCTGCAATAACCCATAAAATAACAGCCAAGGATTTAAAGGAAATTCTTGTGAAATAACGGGTCCAAGGCTTAAAGTGACTTTCAATGAACCAATATAAAAGAATCTAAGGTTCCAAGTAAATTTCAAGTAACCCATATAAAAAAAAAAAAACATTCTAGGTGGAATAACGCCAGATTTTTTTTTTTTTTTTTTTTTTTATACACAACTCCTGCAGGGTGGCTGAGTATGTGGAGGGAGGAATCAGCAGGTGGCGTGAACTCTCCAGCGGCAGGACCAGTGACCAGATGGTGGATATTCTCATCTCGGAACTTACCGGCTCACAACTCTCCACCTCTAGCGAGTTTATAGACGGCAAGGTTAGGGACCGTCGTATGTGTAAGACTATCGGAAATGTAGACGATGGCCAAGTGCCGGTAATACGATGGCTCTGTATAGTGTTTAGGGAGTTTAATGTTAAGAGAATACGACCCAAACTATCATGATCATTAGGGAGTTAATAAGTCCTCGCCATCACCTATAGCCTATCACCAATCAGTTTTATTTTGCCCTCGTTCCCACAACAGTTTGATCTGATGGTAAAATTGAGGATGAAAGAAGATCACCCAAGGCCTGGAAGACCCTGTAGGAGTAGGACGAGAGAGAATATAGTGGTATGACGAAGGGGAAGCTAGGTGATAGAGAGGTGGGACATTAACCACGAAGGAAATATAAGGACCAGAACAATTAGTAGGGTCATGTGTGTTATTCCTTCTTGTGTATAATTCCAGTTTTGTGATATTGGAAGGATTATTGTACCTTGTAAGTACAATATAATCATAAACTATATCCATTATTCATCTGCACTCTATATAGGAAGGAATTGTGCATTGTATTTGTCTACCTCTCCATGTAAATCAGTAATGTATTTAATATTATGAAGGAACGTAATTTGTGAAGGTGTGTGTATTTAGTTTAATGAATATTCTAGATTCTATATTATAATTGCACTAACGTCAGACGATTTAGTAATATACTGAGTGTGTGTGTGTGTGTGTGTGTGTGTGTGTGTGTGCAGGGTATGGAGCCAGGGGTACCGGCCTACCTGCGTTACGAGGGCAGTGTGAGGAACAGGAGACTAGGGAAGCGTGACCTGCTGCCTATCATCGAGGACATCTGGAGGCACAAGAGACGACTTGACAACACCGACCCCTTGGAACTGTTTGTCGACCAGTACTTCAAGGAGAGGTGAGACGGATTGACTAAGGGGATCATTTATTTATTTTGGGTGAATAAGACCAGTTTGTGGAATGGTGAGTCGGCCATTCTAACGGGTCCATTAGTTACAAACATATAAGGTGTTCCCTATAATATTTGGACATCATGATTGTGTCCAAACGACACTATTCCATGCACTTGGGTAACTCGTCCAGATTTAGGTCGAAATAGTTGTCTTGGTTCATGCGAGCATTCATTGGTTGATGTACTAATGTACTGTACCAGCACCATGAAAAGAAAAGCATCCCCAAACCATAAAGAAATCGAGGAGCTTGGCAGTGTGACACGAGTCTGAGAGAACTATTTGAATCTTGCGCCATCGCTCTCGCGACGACTGTAGGGGCTGAAAATATTTTTAATTCAAAGTCGAGTTTCAGTTGCTAACCGTAAATATAAACCTTCGTAATATCTCCTTGCAAATACTACTTAATGATGTTAAATAAGAGGTTACAGAAAAGGTATCCTGGCCAACAATGATTTTTTTCTCTGCCAACAGATACCACTTGGAGGAGGTGAGGGCAGAGTGGTGTTACTCCCTGGCTGATGCTTGTCAACGTCTGGCACACGAAGAACAAGTAAGCTATTTACTTTCTCGACGTAGTTATGTAAGGGAACTTTAAAATAGTTTAAGAGAAGAACTCTAAGGAAAATTGGATGGTACTAATTTCTCCATAATATCCCAGGAAATACAATCTCCTCAGTTTGATGGAACGCTATCTATCTATCTATCTATAGCTCTGACGCCTCGCTCCCTCCGGGAACTCCCCCCAAGGGGGTGGCCACGGCAGATGGAACGCATTTTGAAGAATTCGCCAGTTCTCCATTTTACCTTCAAGAGTTTTCCTCCTATGATTAAGGGAATCAATCACTTGTGTGCGAATTGGAGGTTTACAGAATCTATTGTTGCCAGGAAACAGAGTCCGATTAGGGGATCGATTTTGTACCTTAAATTGAAGGAATCAGTCGCCCTCCAATTTGCCAACAACAAGAGATCATCCCGTTATTAAAGTGTTGTGGTTGGTGGTACAGGTGGGATTGTTCTGGGGCATCTTATGTGGTCAAGTACAGGAGCAGGTCTACCATCACCACGTGGATACCATCAATGACCTCTACTCAGCACTCACACACGCTGACACACATGCCAAGGTAGAGAGAGATCTGTTGTTGTTATTGTTGTCGTTATGATTGGTGGTTCTCTGGTTGTCTTGCTGAACAGCCTCATGTCTCTGTTGTGTTGTTGGCATGTGTTTGTTGTGTTCAGTGCAGCTTTACATAATATGTTTGATAGTGTAATATCATAGGGTGTTGTGGTAACGTCATGAACAGGCGCCCACGAGGGACCCATCCAGCCTCTTAATTCTTATAGTTCGTGATCCATGAAGGGCAGAGGTTATTAATTTATGATGGTAAGGCATCCATCGCTGTCCACCTCCTGGTCTGCCAGCCTCTGGGGATGGACCCACCACGGAAACGCCGCCACGCCAACACCTGCATGTCGTTGTTGTGGTTGTTGTTGTTTGTGGTAATGATGTCCTGTTGTCGTTATTGTTGTTGTTGTTGTTGTTGTTGGTGAAGGTGATGGTGGTGGTGGTGGTGGTGGTAGTAGTGAATTGTAGTGGTGGTGATGTTTTCCTGCTGATGTTGTTTTTGTCTGATGTTGTAGTTGATGTTCTCCCGAGGCAGAATGGCCTCCTGCCCCACAGACCCCTGGTCCACTCTGGTGTTGTTGTTGTTGTTGTTGTTGTTGTTGTTGTTGTTGTTGTTGTTGTTAGTGTTGAAGTGAAGGAGACTGCATGCACGGAAAGTGGATAGTATAGTGAATCGTGTAGAGAGCCGGTGGAAGGGGATGGTGAGAAGTGGTACAGTATAATATCATCATTTAAAGTGTGTAGGAGGACACTTATTCTATAAATGGAAACACTGAACAAGGAATGCTCTGAGGCAGTACCAGTCACACTCAACTTCCCCTTCCATTCAAAGGCAGTAGTTCTATAGCTCCTACACACTCCCTCCCACTGAAATAAAAATAGTCCTCCCTAATGGATCCGACGTGTTAACCAATGAAAGAACCAAAAACCAACTTTAGGAATCACAAATGAAGATCACATCATTACACCTCATTAAACCATTATTCATAGTAAAGGAAACGGGACAGAATATGGGACAGAATATGTGATATATATATATTTGCTTTTGGTGAGTGTATTAACAGTTGTGGAATCATGAAACAGACACACTTTAAACGGGCCCCTTATCAAACATAGAATAGGACGCGCCTCTGCACACAACGTCTCATTCTACCCTACGTTGAAAGAGGGGCCCTATTTCAGGTGTCCGTTAATGTACAGTGCAAAACTCACATCATATCAACATGGTACAGGATGTGTTGAGTGTGACGGAGGTGGAGGAGTTACTGCAGACCGTGTTCCCTCTCAAATCCGAAGACCACATCAAGGCCTTGTTGGGGGTGATGTCCAGGGCAGCCTCACCCAAGGACGCCTCACTCATCAAGTACCACCACCTCTTCCCTCAGGTGAGCTACTGACTGTGGGTTAGTTAAGAAGGAGGTACTGTACTGTATAAGTCTGTTGTAGTCGAAGTGGAAAAGATGTTGCTGATGTACTGTGTAGAAGCCGAAACTATACCACAACATTTTAATAAGTGAATGAATGGTTGTTGTTTTTTTCATAGTTTTGTAATACTCAGTAACCCATCCATTCAACCCTAACAGATTATCCCCTAACACAGCGGCTGACAAATATGGAAAGCTATTGAACCTCCATGCAATGACACGAAACAGATGCCCTATTAGTAACATTGAGGAGATCTGTTTCCTGTCATAGTTTGGAGGAATCAGTTACTCTCCATGTTACTATAAAGAGGTTATCTGTTTAAGGGGGTAGTATACTTTTAGTACAATACATTAAAGTACCTTAAGGGGAGAGTATACTTTTGATAGATTGGAGTGCCTTGATTCCTCCAAAGTATGCCAGGAAACAGACCCAGATGAAGAACAATAATGGTATCCTGTTGCCTGGAATAGTTTGGTGGAATCATAATCTCCAAAAATGTCAAAACTATACCCTCCCCTTAATTTCTCCAAAGTATACAATGCAGGAAACAAGTAAAAATAAAAAAAATATTGCTGGGGGGGGGGGGTAGAATGCCTGTCTTATATTCCCGCACCCTCCCTAACCCCCCCAAGCCGATCCCCCTACTCCCGCACCCCACTAAGCCCTCCTCTCCAAGCCTGCCCCCTATTCCCGCACCCCCTCAGTCCCCCCAAGCCCGTCCCCTACTCCCGTACCCCCCTGCACCACCCTAAACCCCTCCCCAAGCCTGTCCCCCTATTCCCGCACCCCCCTAACGAATACTACAATGTGTGTTTGAGGGAAGGGACGTGGGGGGGGTGAGGAGTCAGCTGGCGGGGGTGTTGGCTGGCCAGGCGAGGGATCAACAGGACACATACATTCAGGAAGTGTTGGACGAACTGGGTTACTCACTCATGGACGTGTCGGTGGCAGAGCTGAGCAGAGCCTTCACTATGGTCGACCCCAGGATAGGTAGGTTATGGAGGACACCAAGGTCGATAGGCCAGTAAAAAAAAAAAATAAAAAAAATAATAATAATTAATAATCTCATAATATGTCTATTTTCATTTCATCTACAGAACTATTGATTCCTGAACACAATCAAAATAAACAGATTTATTCGTCAGATTTTTTTTTACAATATTGACAGTGAATTGAGATCAGTTTCCATGGGAGGGATATATAGAGGTGAATAATATATAAACCAGGGTCCAGATTATGTATTCTCTGGACCCTAATATAAACTCAATATAAACTCAATTATCAACTTATAGTAACTAATTTCAACTTGGCAAAGGTAATAACTAACCAACTAACTAATTACTACTTGGTGAAGGTAAGAAATAACTAAGTAACTAATTATATATTACTTGGCGAAGGTAAATAACTAACTTACTAATCAAAGGCTACATAATTATCTAAAAAACTAACTAACTAACTAACTAATTCAACTTGGCAATGGTAATAACGAACTAAATAATCAACTAACTAACAAACGAACTAAATGAACAACTAACAAACTAATTAAATAAACAACCAACTAACAAACTAATTAAATAAACAACTAACTAACAAATTAACTAAATAAACAATTAACTAACTAACTAACTAAACAACTAACTAACAAATTAACTAAATAAACAACTAACTAACAAACTAACTAAATAAACAACTAACTAACAAACTAACTAAATAAACAACTAATTAAATCAACAACTAACTAACAAACTAACTAAATAAATATCTAACTAATCAACTAACTAACAAACTAACTAAATAAACAACTAAATAAATAAACAACTAACTAACAAACTAACTAACTAACAAACTAACTAAATAATAAACTAACTAACAAACTAACTAAATAATAAACTAACTAACAAACTAACTAACTAATAAACTAACTAACTAACCATCCCTACAGAGCAGCAACAATTGGAGTCCTACTTGGAGTGGATCTTCAACACCAATAAAGATCAACTCAAGAACACCTCCCCTGTCCCTCTCCCTCTCCTGGCCGCCAGACTACAGACAGGACACATTGTCAGGGTGGGAGCAAGGGCCTGAAACAACTCCACCACACAGGACACATCGTCAGGGTGGGAGCAAGGGCCTGAAACAACTCCACCACACAGGACACATCGTCAGGGTGGGAGCAAGGGCCTGAGACTCCACCACCACACCTGGAACCACCAAAATATAATCACTTTTTGGACTCGTTATGGCCAATCAGTTTAATTAATTAAGCGAAATACATCAATCGGTTTTTGAAATATTTTGTTTATTACCCAACCAACCAACCAACCAACTAACCAACTAAACAAACAAACAAGAGCTAAGCATAAGTGTATGCAATCTCCCTTAGCGAAGGCAATAAATGATACCAATATGAATACCATATGACACACTTTTACTAACAGTTAATTAAGTTTGTTTGTATCTGCTACACACACACACACACACACACACACACACACACACACACACACACACAAACACACACGAACGTGAGTGTGTCAAAGTAAATGGGATTCATTAAGGTTTCAACTTCTGGGTTTTTTTCTTTTCTTAGCCTGTATGGATGACTTAGAGGGGCTTCTCAACCTTGGAGGTAACACCACTGTGTCGCAGGGAACAATAATATTATATCCTGTGATTAACTCAGACATCTATTTGGTTGGAAAATGAACAAAGGCAATAAAGAAATACTAAATAACTAAATATATATAACATGGATAAATGAAGGGTTAGACGATACTCGGAACGATGGCTCCCTATAGTAAGTGGTTGAGGTCATCGTACACTTGGCATCAAGATACTGGACTACTTTTCTGGGTAAACACTTCAGCCCAAACATTTACATTAATACAAATATGGAAGACACAACACACACCGGCTTCCCACACAGTTTCTAAGCCAATTATACTGAAGGGGATAACTTTGTCGCCACATTTACCTGAAGTGTGCAGCTTGAACTATGGACTGTTAGCAGTTTTAGAGTTATCCAATTACCAAGTCCATTGTAGCATTAAATATGCTTATTTTGTGTTCATATTATATTTCCTTAACTGTACCATTCACTTGGAGGCATTTATATGTGTGAGTCTAGAGAGCCGAGCCTGTAATAATTAATCAAGGGAAGAAAATTACAGCAATTCCAACAGTGATATAAAGGTGAATTAAAAAACACTGTGCTAGGCTAGAAAGACCTTACATCACAAAGGAGATAAAGATAGTGAAATGGGGCACTCATCAAGAAGGAAGATGAAGGAAAGGAGGGACATATATTAGGGGAATATAAACCCATAATGTATTACTCGCATCTTTGAAGGTAATAAATAACCTATACGGGAGCTGCAACACTGAGAATATAATTATCATTGAGGGCAAAATCTTTAATGACCACCTGACCCAAAATTATGACCAACACCGATAAATAGTTACCTTGGAGAAACAAACAGTCGATGTGTTGGGAGTGTGTGTGTGTGTGTGTGTGTGTGTGTGTGTGTGTGTGTGATAATATATGAGCAATAGTGTAGAAAATTGGTATCACTGTTTATTAGAAAATTATCCTAGTGTTTGGATGTCCTATTTATCAGTGATTCTAGGAAGTTCACATGTTGTTGTGTCTCTTACGTCTCTTATATTTGGATGTGTTTCTGTGTTAACCCAATGACTGCTGGTGTTGTCTGTTGTCCCTGGATCTACACTAACTAACTAACTAACTAACTAAGCAACACTAAGTACAGCAACAGACACTAAGGCCTAAACGGTGTAACTATTAAACCTTTCTTGAACAATATAATTATTCATTTTACTTTTCTCGTGACCAGGACCAACAATACCTGATCATAACTAACTCTAAATGGTTGGATTTACGCAGAACCCAAGAGCTGTTTGAAAATTGGAGGCTTCTGATTCCTCCTGATCATGCTACGAAACAAGCTCCTTTCATAATTATACAGGTGATCTAATGTACGGAAAGTAAAACAGGGTGTCTATTATTATCTGAAGAACTTTACATGTTCATACAATACCATCTGTTCAGATAATAAATTTATAATATTTGTATAATATCTCTTTAATGTTTTGAGTTTCCCAGAGCAACTATAGACCACGGGAATGTTTGAGAGAGAGAGAGAGAGAGAGAGAGAGAGAGAGAGAGAGAGAGAGAGAGAGAGAGAGAGAGAGAGAGAGAGAGAGAGAGAGAGAGAGAGTTGACACTACTAAGGGATCTCAGAGCTCACCCCTCTGAAGTAACGTCTTAAGCCACCTAGAAAGTATATTCCATTAGCCTTAATAATGCCACGTAAACACGGGGGACCTTTGCCCTGTAAACTTTGACCGTGTTACGTCAGAAATAGGGAAATCGCGAGCTGGTATGACGTCAAAAAGGAAAAGCCGCGAGTTTTCTCTTTTACTGCCCGTCACAGCGGGCAGAGACTGCAAAGCAAAGCTCGCCAGTGTGGACGTGGCATTAGGCTAATTGAATAAACATACTCAGTAGCTTAAGACGTTACTTCATTGGAGTGGAAGATTTTGTTAACTCGTCCTAAGGCAAGACATGAGGAGAACACTTGTTTTGGTGAAATGGCAGAAAACGTGACAGCAGTGTATCAAGAAGTTTCTTCTGACACAGTTTTTTTTTTTTTTTAAGCTAACCACACCTGACTCTATGGGATAACTAACTCAAAATAATGGCTTGATGATATAACAATATATACTAGGCTGAGGATGGCCTAGAATTATATAAGCCAAGTTTGTGATAAAAATTCTCCTGGTTCTTTTAATGTATGTTTTTTTTTTAAATCAAAATAAGTGTGTCTTATGCACATTATTCACCAATTTAAAGTAATTAACATCTGATTTCCTATCTAGCTGTTCTTTAGCTGTTGTTGTACAATAGATGGACACTGCTCTTCCGTCCACTACGGCTATCACTAGTGGTGTTCCATAGGGTTCTGTCCTATAACCTAAGTTACTCGTTTTCCTCGTTTCATTAATTTTCATAAATTTAGCTCTACCTTTTCCCTTATCCAATTTTATGCTGATGATTTCATTTTGCATAACTGTTCTCCACCGGGTTTGACCATTGACCAGCTGACCGCAGCTTCTCGCCACATTACGAGATAAATGCATTGACACTCCTGACTTGTGGCTTGTCTCTCCTATCTTGTGCCTTTAATGTCTCCTAAACACTCCTTCACACTTCAACTCATTTTATTCTCCCAAAGATTATCCCATCTTGTTCACTGATAGTGTAATTATTCATTCACCTTCATTCAATATACTCGGTGTTTCTCTCAAAATCTCTCTTGGATAGATCATTTTACCTCCCTACCTAAAACTACCTCAAAGAAGTTGGATGTGCTGCACAGATTTCGTGAATATTTCTACACGCAGCTCTCGTCTCTGAACAGCAGGGGTCTCATCTGCCTCTGCATTAGGGAATACGACTCTCATGTTTAGGGTGGCTCTAAGTTTCATCCTTTTTCTTCTATTATTGATTCACTACAAACTCCTTTTCTTTTCCTTACAGTTACATAATTCTGTCTCTCTCTCTTATATTGCTATTGCAGTAGACATTGCTCTTTTGAACTCTCTCAATGCATGCATCTTTCCCTTAGGAAAAAATGCAACACTCACCAAGCTACTCAATAGTCTCATCCCTTTCATGTCCGACTCTCAACTGCAAGAGGTAACTATAGTAGGCTACTCTCCATCTTTCATATACACAACTGGTCAACTCTTCTTCATTCTTATCCATTATTTACTACAAATTCGTCTTCTTCAAACACAACGTGTCTAGACATCTCTAACGAAATGGGACATGATTTCGGACCTCTCTCACTCTTGTTTCACGTGTGAAGGCAATAATTAAGCGGGTTTATAGCCATTCTCATTCACCCTCCTCAATATGAAATCAAATCAGTATAATATAAAATCATACTATGATTTGATGTTCGTGTCTTTTTTTCGTTCTTTTTAATAATAATGATACAAAGTAACCAACAACGGGGGATCCCTTTAATCATTAGTGGCATTATATGAAGGGATCATTAAAATTAGTGTCCAATTTACCAAGATAATAATCATACAGTAATGTAGGTTCGATACATTATCAGTCTAAATGGAGATCTCTTGATAAAGCTGCATGGGTAACCAACTAAATGGATGTGGGTAAGATTCCGACCCATTACATCTTTATAATTCGATAACTGACCTCCTCAAGAGCCGGTGTCTTTATAGGGTAAAGTGATGATAAGCCAGTCAGATCTACTCTCCTTGAAACAGGTTATTGGCCATGACACACATGTAAAATATATTATCGTAATTATACTTATAAAAACTTATTTGAAATGAGACCTTGCAATCTGAGTCTAGTTATTGTTCCTTTTATATTTATACTGTATACTAAAATTAGGATTCAGTATAAAAACTAATCTTTTATTACAAATATTATGGCGATATAAAAACTATACATATAATTTATATAAAAAAGCTATTTATAACCTACAATGCTATCATATGAAATGTTTCGCAGGTATGCACTTTCATAAAAAGAAATCAAGTAAACTCAACCTGATTTCTTATTTGGGAAATCCCAGTATGACTAGAAAATATCAATTGAGGTAAATCATCTGAGCATCCATTATTTGGGGATATCATATAATAGAAAAATCTATTGAGAGATTGACTAAATGCTAACCATCAATATCGGAAATCGTTTAACTATGAATTATCTCTCTAGGAAATTGTCTTACAAAGAATTGCCTTTTAGAAATCGACTACATGGGAATCTTCCACAAGAGAAATCGTCTAACTAAAAACTTCCAATAAAGGAAATAGTCTGAATGACAATCTGAGGAAATGTCTGACTCCAAATTATAGCTTTGAGAAAACATCAAACTCAGAATCATCAGCTTGGGAAATCGTCTGACTGTGAATTGTTTATTTATTATATCGTTTATCCGAGAATCATTTCAACATATACAGTAACTTAAAGGCCTAAAGAATGTAAATCAATATGACTAACAGATAAATAAACGTTAAACTACGGGTTTATATAGAGAAAGTGAGTGACAATCTGATGTTTATTCTGGACGCTACGCTGCCTCCATATAATAACCAATCTTTGTTGTCTTCGTCGTACCCTATATGGCTGGGAAGTTGTTGGAGGCTCAAGAAATTTCTGTCATGATTTATTTATATTTTTAACGTTTCCGATGAATTACCTAAACGTAAGAAACCCAACAAGGCGTACAGGTTAACCCTTGTCACTAACAAGATGAGAGAGGCCTTCTAGAGGTTCCCATCGTCTTACATGTGGATATATATATGGGTGGGTAATGGGTGTGAGGAGAGACAGTGTGGCCCAAGTGGAATCCGACTCACACCTCCTCTTTCCATCACCCTGGGTCATCATTTTCGATCTTGAACTCCTGACTCCCATCCCTCGACGCAGAAGTGTTAGAGAAGAGAATCGATACCCAAGGTAAAGTGAACTGCTAACCTGTTAGGATGAGGAGGGGAAGGAGTGAGTGAGGGAGGGGGACAGGTAGTAATATTGTCGATGAACTATAGAGGTTACGAATAGTTCTTCCAGCTATTTATTGAAATTATTCACTATTTTGGTTTTGTGATATAGTCTGGAAAAGTTTATAGTTCTAATTCTCTGTCAATATAAAAAATTCCTTAAATGATACAGAATGTTGTAAATATGCATATATATCATGCATAAGAATGATATAAGTAGTCGGTACTGAACAGTACGTCCTTTAAATATTGACAGCTCAGACCTATAGTGCATACAATCACCTTAGACCTTCCCATTCTATAGTTAAGGGGAGGATACACTTTAGATACATTGAAGTCCCTTGAATCCACCAAAGTATGTTAAGAAACAGTACCCAGTTAACAAAAATAATAGTGGTCTATTGCTTGAAGTAGTCTGGAGGAATCATTTATTCCTGATTTACCAACACTGTATCTCCCCCTTAAGAGAAATAATGGAAAAAAGCATAGACAGTTTTGTGTAGGTAGAGATAGGTCCCATCATTTTAAGATTAACTGTGCAACAACACCTGCCATCAATAGAGTAGCCAGGTGTCTATACATGACAGAGACAATGTGGATAACAATTCTTGTCTGGGGAAATCATTATATTAGAATATCAAATTGGCCTTATGAACTAACCATATTTTTTTTTACTGTATTTAATGTCCTTTAACGGCCCGAATATACACATACCAACATTGCGATGAAGAGAAACGAAATCACGATACTTTTCCACCATACTCCTATATACCCAAGACTGTGGTTCCAACCTTGATGAAAACCACCCTTAATTAATGAACTTAGAACCTAGAAACTACGGGTCTGAGTGAAGGGTTTGGATGCCAGGAAACAAACATCTACTATCCATCCTCATGCTTTAACAATACTGCTGGTAAGTAAAAGAAATGGTTGGTATATTGGTCAACATTCTCCCTATGATAATGTAGCTTTCATTTTCTTTTCAGAGCAGGATGGCAAACGAGCTAATTTCGAACATGACCGGTCCACGAACGGCTGCCTACTCTTCCCCAGGGATGAATTTTGGTTACCCTGAGGGAGTGTTGGTAACAGACCTGGTACCTGATCACATTAAACATATGATTCACCAACACTGGACCACCTTCCCTCCAGTCAACCCCATGTGGCATTATCTCCTCGGCATTATATATATCATTCTTGGCTCTATCTCCATCTTCGGTGAGTTCATTAGATGTGCAGTCGTGGACATAAAGTTCCAATACATATGGGTAGCTCAAATAGATGACTGACTAATGCTTGCACGTCCTCATATGATGTTATTGTTTTGAATAGTGAGTAGCTGTTTATATTAAAGAGAAAGTTGCTACTTAAACTACTTATTAAAAAGTTTCTCAGTTTAACGAAAAGAGGGAAAGTGTCAAACCTTTACATGAGTCACTTACTGTATACGTGTATGATCTTTGTTGTTCATTAGTACTGATATATATTACAGAAACTTTATCAAGCTACATACACACAAACTAATTGCAAATGGGACATCAATTAGCTCTACAACAGCTTCCATGCATTTTTTACCATGCATCTACTGTACATTATACCAATAATTATTTTTGACATAATACATTGATCCATTGAATGTTGACATTTTGAATAATTATTAAACGTATTCATTCTGATTTCTATCACAGATCCATTGTAACTTGACCCTTTACACTCTACAGTATATAAATGTTACTTCCTTCCACAGAAATAATCCAGTTTGTCTTAGCACACTCTATATAACTTGATATAATGGTAATTATAACTTTGATTTATTACATGCAATCGTATAAATACCAAATGATCTACGACCAAAATCGACTTTCTTATAACCGGCAGGTAATGGGATGGTTCTTCTGCTCTTCATGAAAAATAGAAATCTGCGAACCCCTGCCAACTACATGGTGGCCAACCTTGCCTTAAGTGACCTTTGTATGATGTTGTCCCAGTTTCCTTTCTTCGCCTACAACTGCTTCAATGGAGGAGTGTGGATGTTCAGTCCCTTCATGTGCGAGCTGTATGCCTGTCTAGGTGAGAATCTATTGGATGTCAACCTTTTACTTCTCTGATTAACCCAGGCTTTAATGACTTTACCACAACCACACATTTTTTTAATAGAGGGTAGAAAATTTAGTAATACCCTGATAAGCCTTAGCAACCCTGGAGGAAATAATATCCCTCCCGCCTTGATGGGTAGAAATGGGTAACATTTAATTCCTTCCCAAGTGTGATGGTTACCCATTACCACCCCATCCGGACCATCCTTGACTTCTTCCTAATCTCATCCAGTAACTGTACTTATAGTGTGGAACTTTTCTCTCTACTGGGCTGCCCGATGACATTCTTATTTCCGTGACCCCTCCCATCGTTCCGGTAGAACCTTTGGACCTTCCCAGGAGCCAGAGTCTTGGTACTACAGCATTGCCAACAGGGAGGATCTGAGGCAATACTTTCAAGTTTTACCATGGAATGTTTTTTGCTTCCGTGACCGGAGTCCCTCTGAGTGCGCTGATCGAATCACAGAGGTGATCCTCTCAGGCATGGAGGCATGCATTCCATATTCTTTCTTTCAGTCAAATACATTTTTTTTTTTGGGGGGGGGCTTAATCACGCTTGTTATATTGGTGTCCACAAAAAGGAAGAAGCTTTACAGACGGAACCAACTCATTCAAACCAATAAATCTCATGCTCTTTATATGTCTGTCCGGAATTGTGTCAAATCGGTTCATAATACCAAAACAATCTTTCTTCCCTGCCTAATTCAATAACATTTCTAATTCTTTCTCCTCCGATTTTTTCTGAGATCTTATTCAGAATATTTCCACCAACTTTACTACTTCCACTTTCCCTTCCTTCATATTTCTTGATGGAAATAATGCCATCTTTTAACGTGATAAAGCTGAACTTTTCTCTCAAACTTTTGCCTCTAACTCCACTCTTGACTATTCCAACACTACTCCTCCATCTCTGCTGCCCCCCCCCTCCTCTGATTTACTTTTTAGAATTTAGAATTTCTCCTGGATAGAGTGGAATCAAAGGCCGTTCGTCTCATCAACTCTCCCCCTTTTATTGATTCATTACAAGCTTTCTCTCTTCACCGCAAAGTTGTGCCATTCTATTCTGTCGTTATTACACTGGACATTGCTCTTCTGGATTCTCTTAAGGTATTCCTACTCCCCTCAGGAGAGCATGTAAGTTAAACACTCGCCAAGCCACTCACTCTCACCCTTCTTCTGTCCAACTCCCCAAAACAGGAGTTGACGGAACTCTCAGTCTTTCATATATACAATTGGTCAATTCTGGAACACTTTATCTCCATCCATGGTTTCCCTTACTATGATTTATGTTCCTTCAAACGCAATGTGTCTAGGCATCTCGAACGAACTGGGACATGATTTTGGACCTTCCTATTTCACAGATAAGGACAACAAGCAGACTGTCTTCCTCATTACTTATGAATATATAAATAAATATGTTATTCTAGTACATTTGATTTTGTTCCGTTTTTAAATGAGTAAACATCAGTAAACTGTATAGATAACATGTGCATTATTAGAGTATACATGCTGTGTTGTGGTTTCAGGTTCTATCACAGGGCTGTGTTCTATCTGGTCCCTGGCGTTCATCTCGTTCGATCGCTACAACGTGATTGTGAAGGGCGTATCGGCAGCTCCTCTCACCACGGGCAAGGCTATGATGTTCATCCTCTTTTCCTGGACCTATGCCATTGGCTGGTCTATCCCACCTTTCTTTGGCTGGGGAAAGTACATCCCTGAGGGTAAGTGTATGTCGTTTTCTTAACTATGAACTGATAACTGAAGAATATATACTTGCCTTTTATGAACCTGGAGCACCTTTGACCTTAAGCAATCGTAGACAGATCAGCTTTCATCGCTGACATAAGCCAGAATATCAATCTTTGTGGAAGGAAGCAGTTTTAATTCTATAGGTTAAAATCACTTTCAATATAACCCTATAGTAACAACTCTCGTTTTATATGGTTTACTTTAGACATACAGTCATCTTTGACTTGGACTATTGCTTAGCGACTTAAAACATCAAAGGATAGACCTCCTTGCCCGAAGGTTATTGGTACTATTTAGTTTGAGGTTAAGGCAATGGTAAGAGCAAGGTTGTTTACTCATGGATAAGTAGGGAAAATTGGGATAAACAAAGGATAGTCCATATCAAAATAATGTCGGTAAACAAGCTTCTTGAAGGAAGGCTTCAGAAGATGGAAGGTTATTCCATATTTGGCGGTAGAGCTAAAGGTGATGCTCTGGATTTGGATAGAGAGACACAATACCCATAAGAGAATGTTGCTTTTTGGGCTGTATGGGGCAAAAGTTGAATACAGTAGAATCAAGGTTGAATATAGTTTCATGAATGAACTATCATACAAATGCTCCAGGAAGAACTGGCAGGTTTCAAATTGTTATAGACACTCCTACAGTGCCTAAACTACATAATATTTAGTTTTTAGATGCTTATTGATTAACAACTTTTCAATGTTCTGTCATTATATTTTTGGGTGATAGTCTTATTGAACACTTGCATTTGTACAACCATGGCTGATAATTATGGACGAGGAGCATTGGAAGACACAACTGCTCCTGGTCCACAATTGTCAGCCATGGATGTACACGTGATATTGTTGTATGAGCCTTTTTCTTCAGCATTAGCGTTTTATCATCAGGTATCCTGGATTCCTGCTCCTTCGACTACTTGTCACGAGACTTCAATTTGCGTTCCTTCGGTATCTGTATCTTCATCTTCGACTACTGTATCCCGCTCTTCATCATCGTGTGCGCCTATGTCTTCATCGTCAAGGCCATCGTTGCTCACGAAAAAGCCATGAGGGACCAGGCTAAGAAAATGAATGTTACTAACTTGAGGTCCAACGCTGAGGCCAACGCACAGTCGGCTGAGATGCGCATCGCCAAGGTGGCCATGACTAACGTGGCTCTTTGGCTCATCTGTTGGACGCCCTACGCCTCTGTCGTTGTCCAGGTTCGTTTATGACCACACTCACTGTTTTTGTTCATTACTTGATTAGTCTTTGACCTACAGTGTCGTCTCCATTTTTATTCTGATAGACTGCAAATTTAATCATCTTATTATGACTGACTACACCTCCGTGGTTGATTGTTCAGGTCCATTCGCATTCTTAACCTGTTTTTCGTCCTTTAATATTTAATATACGAATAAAGTTTGCAAGATTTTCATCCTCAAAGGTAAGCTTTCTTTTCATTATCTTCTCCTATATAGTCAAGGTTATAAGATGTGTCGCCTTTAAATTTTGTCTGATAGTAAGCTCTGCAAACACCTTTCAGACACATACACCTTTCGTCGGCCCATTAATCAATAGGAGGTACATAGTCAAGCAAGAGTATTCACTATTACTCTTTCACACTATCCTGAGTCTCAAAGACATTCCCATATGACAGACAGAATAAGAAATCAAAATAAACTTTTCAACCGTGACTGAACATTCTAAGATAATCGTACCATTTCTAATTAAAACATTCTAAAACAAAGAACATCAATAATCACACAGTTCCTCGACAACAATGATCAGCAAATTACCCCACACTAGAATCAAACCCTAGGACAGCAATTGTAAAACTATATGGAAGCTACCTATTAGATCATGCCACATTTAAAGAGTCAGATAACTTATTTCTGCCTCGAGCCAGACATACATTTAATATTTTTCTTTCTTGTATTGCAGGGTTTGTTCTTCGACCAGAGCACCATTACCCCCATCGTGTCCATGCTGCCAGCCCTCCTTGCCAAGTCAGCATCTGTGTACAACCCCATCATCTACGCCATCAACCATCCCAAGTTCCGCCTGGTCAGTTCACGTTACTCTCCGTTTGTATGTAAAGTCGCGGCTAATTAAAGTTTTCTCATTCCTTAATTAAAAGTCATATATCAATAGTTTTTAATACATTTTAAAGAGAAAATATTTACCATTGTCATCGATGCATTTTAAGGGAAGATAATAATGTGTAATTATCTTAAAGTACAATACATCATTATTAATTAAGGGAAGAATAAAAAAAATAATATTATGTATTTTTGTGTTCATACATGTTCGTGTATAATAAGTAGCATATATCATTCAGTATGACGTTACACCATTAGTACATTTATATAATCAGAGCATGGTTAAAAAAACTAGATTGAAGTACCAGTAAAATACGCAATAACAATCCTATTTATCACCCCAACAGGCTCTAGTGAAACAGATGCCTGGGTTCTGCATCCACGAGGAAGAAGATAAATCCTCAACCGCAGACACCAAGTCCGTGGAGACAGGCAAGGCCTAGAGTTCACAGAGTTCATTGACGACGACCACACTGGACTATACCTCGGGGTCTCTGGGTTGTATATGTACAGTACAAATATGGCTTCAAGACGAGTAAACAACCAGACAAAAACAATATGGGCCAAATATGTTCGACGATGATCTGTTCCGTATATACCATATGGCTTCAAGACGCGTCCTGGAAGCCTTTGTGACCTATCAGCATCACCCATCTTTTACTCTTGTTCATATGGTTTACCTAAATTGCATATACGACCCTGCATGTGTGTGGAGGGAGAGGGGATAACATTTCCGACTAATACATCCTGCACTCAGAACAAGCAAGCGAAATTTCTACATCTGAATCTAAGCCCATACTTCTTTGGTTTCTTTTGCTACGAGTATGTGGGGGAATCTGTGATCGCATGTATTAGCCAGTTGTCTTTATACGTGCATGCCAACCTACCATACACAATATGCAAACTGGCAACAGGTTAATAATATAAATACTGGCTTGCATGTCATTATCATACAGTCAACTAAATCTACAGTGTAGGCACTTGACACGATTGAAATTATTTATACCATACATGGCCAATTTTTTTTCTTCGCGTTGATATATTATGAGCTCGCACCCCCGTCCATTACCCCTCCCCCCCCCCCCTCCCTCCTTCAAGCTGCCCCCGAGGGATACGAACCTCCAGTGACCTCATTTTGTTCGACCACGACGGATTCTCGACGGATCTGATATTGACACGGAATAATCAATCATTTTGGGGTAGTACAGTTTTGGTAAATCTGGAGTAACTTATTTTTCCAAACTCTTCCAGGTAACAAGCCACCATTACAATTTGTTAATCTTGTCCTGTTTCCTGACCTACTTTGGAGCAATCAAGGTGCTCAAATGTACCACAAGTGTATTACCCCTTTAACAGTAACTCCCTTCTGGTGTACTACATTAATTAGGAGTACGCCTGTTTGTTACCTGTCCACGCACAGCTTCCCAGCAAATCTCGAAAATGTCGAAAAAAAAGTGTAATAAACTGTGTTCAGCATTAACTGCATGTTTATCATTTGTATCCCTTTCTTGATTGTCTACATGTTATTGATAGCAGGATATATTATGAATGTTTTCGAGGATTCCGTAAGAGAATTTTTGAGACATTCAGAAAAGTAAACACTTCAATAGTACTGTATAATATGTTCAGTCATACAACATCCATACAGCAGTAGCCTACAATAACTAGGAATATATTTACATGATAATACCTTTATTTTAATTGCTAAATTAGAGGGTTACTGTCTTCTCTAAACCATCCCAAGAAACTAATCAAATCAATGTTCCTAATAAGGGATCTGTTCCATGACAAAAATTGGAGGATTCAGTAGCCCTTTAATTTACATCAAAATATATTCCCCTTTAAGACATACTTGGAGGCTTCAAGTTTTAGAAATGAATGATTTAAAAGTAGCTGATGATCCGGAGAAAACTTTTATTTAGAGATTATGCATCTTATATTAACTAAGTTCTATAGTAATTAGATATTCTCAATTATTGGTGTAGCACCTACCATTAACTTTATTTCAGAATGCTCTATTCAAAGATATTAAGTGAGAAATATCGTGGTATTGATGATCCAGTTGTGGAGGTACGATGGATGGGAAGCGGATGGAGACAGCTGGCCATTCTTTGATAATTTGTCTTGTGATTGGTCACCTCCAGTAAGCGCGTCCCTCATTGGTCCATCATTCCTCCCCCCCCCCCCCCCCCCAACCCCGCCAAGCTCTTCAGGCTCTTCAATAGCTACATACGTAAACAAACTGAGAGCATAGCCATGGCGGGAGTGAATTCGCCTTTTTTTAAATGTAATTACTGTAACAAGGACTTCACAAGAGGGACGAGCGATGGACGCGCTTACTGGAGGTGCTGGCTGCACCAATCACAAGACAATTTATCAAAGAATGGCTAGCCGTCCTCATCCGCTTCCCGATGGATGGCTCTTACGTAGAGAGCGTGGTGTAGACCAAGGCCAAGATAATTATCATATGGGAACAGAGTCACATGGCATTAATTCCTATTAATGATTTTGAAATATCGCCCTCCATCCATTTGAAAACAGAGCGGGAAACCAACACTGATGGACAGCCTAATAAAATCAACTGACAGCATAACCCCTTCTTGACCGTGAGTTTGTCATTTTGCTGACGTGACAGATTCACTCACCACCCAGGTGGGAGATGAGGAGCGCAAGTGTCCTGACCTGGTATATCTCTTGGCCTTGGTGTAGACCTTGTAGTCAGGTGACTCAGGCAGAGAGCTGAAGGCTACGGCAGGTCAAGAGATGCTGCTAGGTCCAGGACCAACACATATGGTCCTGTAGGTCCAGACTAGCAGGTAGAGTGGCCGAGCGAGGGCTGAACGGCCTCCTTTAACCGGTAATTAAATAAATCTTGTAAGTACAGTACACTGTGTAGAACATTGTGCAAAGAATTTATAATACAATAAGTCTTTAACTCTTGTAGCCTATATAACATTCTCACCAAGACGCCACTTTTCACGATGACAATGAATGATGATTCAGAAAACTAAACATTTCCCTTGCTTTCAACTTTTACTGCATTGCACACTATTTAATAATCATATCAAAAGCAATCTTACACAACCACACATATAATATAAGGCAATATTTTCTGGTTTGTGGCAAAACTAGACCTAAATAAAAATACTCTGTAAATTTTGGAAAATTAATAATGAATAATTATGTCAAATGAGCGAAACGAGTAAACCCAAAAGACTCTAGTAGGGACTAGGGACTCGGGAGGCTCCGTTGTAAAGTCAATGCCTTCGACACACTCATCCGCCGTGCGTATGTGACGACGGTGACTACTTCTTTGTAAACAAACTTCCTTCCTTGTACAAAGTAATCCACGTGAGTGACGTGACCAGCAACGATGAGACAACTTAAGTATGCTGAGCAGAAACTACTGAAACATACAGATTTCTTGAAATGGGAAGTTGATAATAATCTACACGAGGTAAAAATTATGAAAAAATACATGATCCAGAAAAGAGAGGACTACACAATGTAAGTAGTTTTGTTATTAAGGTATGTATGTATGCACACACCTATTTCTTTTTGTTGGTGAATATACTGTATTGTTGGTAGGTTAAGGCACGCATTGTAGCTCGGATTATTATGATGGTCTTGCTTGTTTACAGGGAGTTGTTATGACCTATGTGGTGGATTTACTAAAAGAATTACCGTTATGGCGTACAGTTTTTCTACCTTCATTACCCACTTATTAAGACTATTCTAAGACTATTTTCGGTATTTATTGAAAGAATTACCATTTTGTAATAGTGTTGCCAGATCCAGCTAGGTCCCAGTATTTTGCCCCGGTCATTTCCTGTGCTTTACCACGGTTATATTTCCCGGTAGTTTACCTAGGTTAGATCCCGGTAGTTTGCCCAGGTTAGGTCCCAGTAGTCTGATGCGGTCTAGGTTAGGTTAGATAAAGTCAGGCTAATTTCAAAATTAAATTATTTTTTTTTTTAAATCTTGCAAGTGGGGCATTTGCGGAGGAAATGTCATAAAGATAATCTTAGGATAGTCTAAATGAGTGTGTATTAAAGGTAGAAAAACCGTACACAATATCGGTAATTCTTTCAATATTTACCATAGTTTCTATTTTGGCATTTCCTCCATAAATGCCCCATTTCCATAATAGGGTATATTTAAAAGGGTCATTATAAAATTAGCCTAACCTAGACCGCATCAGACTACTGGAACCTAGCCTGGGCAAACTACCGGGAAATAACCGTGGTAGAATACAGGAAATGACCGGGGCATAATACTGGGACCTAGCTGGATCTGGCAACACTATTACAAAACGGTAATTCTTTCAATAAATACCGAAAATAGTCTTAGAATAGTCTTAATAAGTGGGTAATTTTTATACTGGACTGTAAAATTTATGTTATAATGTTATTCCATAAATTTTAAGCCTAATATGATTTTGTGCTATACTGTATTTCAGGTACAACAAAATGTCTCGAGAGTCGAGAGATTTAGCCAGGAAAATTAAAGAATTGAATCCTAAGGATCCTTTCCGAGTTGAGGCCAGTGGAAAGCTCATTGAAAAATTGTAAGTAAATGAAAATTATGAATACCTGTTAAAAAAAATAACATTGCTTTATGAACAATAAATAATATACAGTAGTACTATAGTATTGAAGAACCCATCAGGTCAGTTGACATGCCATTCATATTATGTACTTCATTTATTTACATCCAGAGTTGTTAGATCCAGAGACTGAACTGGACTGCACATTTATGGCATTCGGACACTTTAGTAACTTATAGTTATTTGTTTGTTTAGCTCCTGAGTGATGAGGCTTTATACGTCCGAGTACAATCATGTATGATTGTGACATACTGTAGGCTAGGCTAGCCTACTGCTGATAGAAGGGACTGGGGATGCAACAATACGCATCTTTTATAGAAGATTACTGTATAATAAGAATTTTTTCTTTCAGATATTCAATGGGAATCATACCCACTAAGTGGAACTTGGAATTATGTGATAAGGTGAATGCTTCATCTTTCTGTCGTCGACGTTTGCCTTGTCTTATGGTTCACAATAAAATGGCTCCCAACTTAGTAACAGCCATTACATTTATTGAGCAAGGTCACATCAGGGTTGGGGCTGAAGTTGTTAAGGACCCAGCTTTCCTTGTAACCAGGTTGGTAATTTTACCTTAATTTTTTGTTTTCCATTTGCCTGTATGGTATTTCTGTATACAAAAGGATATTTCATATCTGCTGTGGTAATTGCACTGTCATAGTAACTGTGAAGTTGTTTTCACTCATACCTTGCCATAAGGAGTATTCGGTTAGTTACTGTTGTTGAAGTTCCTCAAGCTGTCTGACTGAGTAGCACCGAGCTCTTGAGGAAGGCTATGGCTTGAACTGGGCTTTCCCACAGTGAGTGTATTTTGTGTTGTGTGCATTGCAGTCTTCCATAATGTGTTAAATAGAATGGGGTGCTATGTTGCATCCTGGGCAGGTATCTGTGATGGCTCCATCTACAGTAGTTTCTTTTGATGTGTCAGAAGAGCCACTTCTTAGCCTGGCCAGGTGGACTCTGTCCTCACGGGGAAGGGAGGATTCTGACGGGTGGATGTCAGGGGGTCGTGCATGCAGCATGGTGTTGTTCTTAATTTTTTTTATAGATGGGTGGGTGATTTGAGTATGGATGTGTTTTTTGGAGACTGGTTTGGTGTGGGCAGGGTGTAAGTTGTACCTTAAATGATTTACAGAATGTAGCCGGGTTTCAAGCCTGTGTGCATCCTGAAGGAGGATAGTAGGGGCAATGGTGCTAACTTGCCTTGCATTACAATGTTACTCAGGAGTGTAGTAAGCCACTTTTACCTATGAAAAGTATCACTTGAATTTATTTACTTGGCTAATGAACAGAATATTCAACAATACCAATACAGAGAATGAAAATTAATATACTGTCACTTAAAAACACATTTAGTCGAGAGAAATAATGGGCGTGTTATTTTGATACGAGGATGAAAGAAGACTTTCCTTAGGCCTGAAAGACCCTGTAAGATGAGGAAGGTAATAAAAAGCTGGAGTCAAACTTTTCAATATAAAAGGTTATGCTCACTGCTGCACATAAACTAGATGTAGACTCGAGTTCCAATATTTGTGAGATAATGATATTTCTTTACCTTTCTGCAGATCTCTGGAGGACTATGTCACCTGGGTTAATACCTCAGCCATCAAAAAGCATCTGAAGCAATACAATGATGAGGTATGTACATCCCTGTAGGAAATATATGTATTGCAGAATTCAGTATGATTAACTAATAAAAATATGAAACCAGTATGGGTTACCAGCTTGCCAAGCTTAACCACGGGCCTTATCTACCAGGGCAGCTCCCTCCCGGGAATTTCTCCCTCCCGGGAATTTCTCCCTCCCTCTGGGTCGCTATGTAAACAACACATTTGATAGCTAATAGCTTGTAGAGACTAAATAGACATCTTTAGGATGGGTAGCCAGCTCAGAATGACCCCAACTCAAAATTCACTTTTACTGTAGACTCTACTGTATTTACATATCTAAGTACAGTACTGTATGTTTTCACACTGACTTCATTATAAAACATATCAGAATCACATATTTCAACATAACAATATGATATTAAATGTCACTCTTGGTCTTATGCACAGTAAAACCTATCGGATGACGACAGGATAGAAACATTTCCAGGAACGTGGAAATTTATTTTAGCAAACAGTTTCCAAACAATGTTTCCCGAAAAGCTTAGTGTGGATAGGCCATTAAGATTGCTGAATTCTGTACTCTAGGTTAATAATAGTGTAAATGAGGGAAACTGAATAGACATCAGTAGTGAGGGTGTGAGCTCCCAGTAGAATGATTCTTAAACTTGACTTATCATGATGTCACCTCAAATGCTTTCAGTCATAAATAATTGATCTGCTGATATCCTTGAATAACCTTTTTTTTTTTTTCCAGAGAGATGACTATGACCTGATTAACTGCTGAAGTCACGGATTCCCAAAATATTTAAAATTTATCGATACAGCTCAAACCAAAAATGGTTGCAGATATGCGTTTCTTACTTTATGGCATGAAAGGAAGTATTTTTATGACTGATATCTTTAGAGCTGTTAACAGGATATTACTATAAATCTTTCAAATATCATGATTGTTTTATTTGACATATTTCAGATATAGCAATTTAAACTTTAGTAATGATGGCAATATAGCCTCACTTGGAAACATTTTGGGTATTACTCTAAGGGCCGTACTTTTAAACCTTCTGCCTAGCCTGGCGATCGCCTGGCGAAGTTGCGCCAGGCGAACGCGTGAGTGAGGGTGTCCTTACGAAGGGCGGCCACAGGCCGCCAGCCCTCCGCAGGAGCTAGTGGCTCTTTCCGCCTAGCTAGTAAGTCTATATAGTAATGATAAACAATATTTATATAAACAGTTTTTAAAACAAAAAGGAGTAATCCTTATGAACAACAACAATACAGGTAACATTTTAATATTTTAAATGGTACAAAAGTTTAAAAAAATATATATATTTTTAGTGGTCCCACCACATTATAAACACATCTTTACAATACTGGTAATGGTTAACATAAAAAAAGCAGATATAAATGCGGTTTACAAATTCTTACAATTATTACCTATACACAGGAATTTCTCATTAGAGAGTTCAACTCTAACAACACAATTAGGTCTCCACCCATATTCTTATTTAA
This sequence comes from Petrolisthes manimaculis, assembly GCA_034508575.1. Lineage (NCBI taxonomy): Eukaryota > Metazoa > Arthropoda > Malacostraca > Decapoda > Porcellanidae > Petrolisthes > Petrolisthes manimaculis. The sequence goes on along the minus strand of JAWZYT010002928.1, from coordinate 59,075 downwards.
CGAGGAAATTTCAATTCTAATGAAAAAAATCCTGGGAGTGTGGGGCAAATCTGTTGTCATCTTAGCTGAGTGCATGACTTCACACTGCCTCTCCCCCTCTTGTACCCTCTGCTTCCCATATAAATTTACATGCTATGTTGTACGGCTGCCAATTTCCACTCTGAGTGGCCTAATTTCCCATCTAAATGAATAAAAGAACTTCAGAGAAGACTCTTATCACCAGATATGTGTGCCCTACAATAATACGGTTGGAAACAGTAAAACTTGCTGCAAACACAATGGTAAATGTCTAGAAGGAAACCTAATGAAATAATCTCAGCAGTCAGAGTGCTTGCTATGGGATGAAGTGCATACCGTACGTAAAACTATGATTAAGATGAAAGACCTGAAACTCCCATTCACATGTACAGTATAGTACAAGTACTAATATATACTGTACTAAGATGGTGAAGGAAAGGGATTGTAAGTGTTCATGAATATGGGAGTATATGACCATGGAAGAAGTAAAGGACTTTCAACTGGGTAAAATAGAGTGACAGATGTATGGGTGAGATAGAGGCTGTGGGGACAAAGATGGCTAAAAAAATCTAAACTTTTGATACAAGTAAGAACAGCATGTGAGAGAAGAGAACTCTAGTAAAGCAATGGAGATAATATGCAAATGGTAAGATATTTCCTACTAAGTAACTGTTGCCTACTAGCACAACACTGATTGGAAATACAGTCACTGTACAGTACTTAAAAAAGAGAAGGAAATCATGACTGAACAAAAAAATTCAGCTGGAATTTACTCAAAAATATATAAAGCAAACTTTAAACCTAGGTGGTGTAAAATGTCAAGAATTCTGAGAATGGAGTCAAAATTATAATAAACCAGACAACACAACCCAGAGAGGGAAACAAACATGTAGGTTAAGCTAAAGGTGACAATTTACTCTGTCACATGTGATAAGGTCTTTTGCATGTCTTACAAGGAAGTGGTCTTGAGAGACGAGACATGAGTATCCAAATTAAAAAGAGTGAAAGATAATGTCTAAGGCTACTTTCACTACAGTGTTTTCTACCACAACGGCTGTAGCCACTCACTTGGAGCAGTTGATTTTGGTCAGCCCTTCACACAGATGGGTTTAGTAACTAAGGCAGGTGGTGCGGTGGTGGCTGTTTGTTAGTGTAAGACTACCGTGGCAGCAAACGCTTGTGTGAAAGCAGCAATAGCATCATCGAGTCCCAACCAGCCTGGCAATTGGATCCAGACAATAGGTGATGGCTGCCGGGCGGCTGTTCTGCTGCTCCTGCCCTGTGCGATTTATAAATACATATTGGACACACTGTATTTATAAATCGCACAGCTAAAGCAGTCACAGCAGAAACCACTCGTGTGAAAGTGGCATAAAAATTTCCTGGCAAACTACTAATGGAAAGGGGTTATAAAGACCTGAAAGTTGAGAACCTAAAAATGGTGGTCATCTGTCCAGAAGAATCTGAAGATGGTTGAATAACTTGAGATGGAAGAACCAGCAAAGCAAATAGCAAAATTATCTATTTAAATAGAAAATAAACTCTTGTTATCCAAACATAAATAATAACAGATAAGCATTTCCTTTTACATTTACAAAATACAGTACAGTACAGTATTTTAAAACTTATATTGGGAGACCACCAATATGATGATGCACATTCAACTACGCTTATATCTCAAATGCACTGAATATCATATTAATACTTAGGTTACAATAGAGATGCTTCTGCTATGAACTAAATAAATAAACTCAAGTGATTTGCCAAATGATAATGGTACTAGAGTCTAATACTGCTTTGTTGCCTTGGAATCTTTTGGATATGTTAAAATAATGTCTGTCTCGAGATCTGATAACTTTTGTATTCATAGTTTAACAAAAATAGTCAATTACCTGTACCGGTACCTGTTTTGTGGGTTAAATACAGATATGTGTACCGGTACTGTACTGTATATGCCAGCCAGTGTGTGGAATGAATTTATTCTTAGCAAGTGTACAGCTGGATTAATATTGAAATGTGTGTTGGTTAGATGAGATACATGGGACGGATAAGACATACACTACTGTACTGTACTGTACCGTACAGTAGTTGTAGTGTGTTGTGGGTAGTAAGCTTACTTTTGCTGAGAATTAACAACCAAGATATTCTTCGTTTCAATAGTAGGAAATACATCACAGCTGTTAGAGATTAAGAGCTGTGAGACTGGCACTTCACTGACGTATGAAAATGAGACCCCAAGACTTTCTGACCTGTTTTTCAATATGTTGGGCAATTCCATGTGGCTGTGGTATATAGTAATATGTGTCATGTTGGCTGATATCAGACCCACTTCCAGCTCCCACCACAACAAGGGCAATACACCCTGTGGAATGTATAAGCGAAGATACCTTTCAGACCAAGGCCATACATTTATGAGACCAGTCATTAAATCAGAATGCCAAACCACCATAACAAAGTAAACATTTTCATTTTTATGCATGAAGTCTACTATCTTGCTCATGTTGGCAGCACTCTCTAACAAAATAGACACCTCTACTTTGCAATTCTTTGTAGCCAACAACTTTAGCAAAGGTCCCATTTTGAGCACTTCACTGGTGGAATTTTTCAAGTGGATGAAGCATGATTCTTCAAAAGATATTTTTGGTACTTCCAAGGATGTCTGTTCTAGAATCCACTCAACACTTTCAGGGTCGTATCCCTCAAGGGACTCGGCCAGTTTCTGTCCTGTGAACATATTTCTTAATGACTGTCTAACCTTAGGAGATTCCAAAGCTAACTGCTGAAACATTTTTCTCGCTGCAGTGAAAGACCATGGTGCCTGCACCGTCAAAATTATATCCAGTATTTCTGCTGCTCTTACCTCACTCATCATCTCATTATAATATAAAAGATCAGATACAAATTCAATTACTGGAGTTAATCTCTGCAACCTTTTCTCCTCATCACCACCACCACCACAGAAACCTAAAATTTCCTGCAGAGGCCTTTCTGACTTTATCATAACATCAGTAATATATTCAGCAGAGAAATATTCTTGTTGATAATTATGCTTAAATGTCCAGATTTCAGAACTATCAGTCAGTAGACTCATGTCAGTTTCACAATGTAGCAGTGATGAGAATAACTTTGGCCCATTTACATTCAGGTCTTCACCTTTATATTTGAGTTTTCTCACATCAGCATCACTAAGATGAAGTTTATTTTTATTCATATTTTCCCAAGCTACACTGCCAAGAGCAATAACCCATTTCCAATATGGGTCATGATCATCAGCATTTTCATCAGATTCAAGCCTCTTCAACATAAAGTATGTTAATTTTTTGTATAGCTGAGTTACTGTCTTTGTTTCCTTAGCTTTATTTGAGTCTTCAATCCATAACAGAGCGAGCAAAGCTAATGTTAGAGGTAACCGAGTTAAAGCATTTAGCTGGTCTTCCAATTCTTCCATATATCTAAGGAAGTTGCTACTCATTTGTTCAGACTTCATCCCCACCATTACTTCAAACAAATTCTTCACAAACTTACTGCGCCCTTCTTTGCTGAACCCGACCATTTTTAAAATCTGACAGGATGAACCTGCATTTCGGATCTTGGAAACAAGTTTTGGTACCCATTGTGGCCGGCATGTTACAATGATTCTGCTGTCAGGGAGAGAGTAAAGTACATCAACCCACAATGCCTTTGCTTCCTGAGTTGCTTCCTCATAACCATCTACCAACACCAGGACTCTGGGATCTTGCAACATGGGCATAATATCATTGTCGTCAATATTTCCAAATGTTTCCGGCAGGGTACTCTTCAGGAATGATACTATTGTTGATGCTGTGACGTACCTGCAAGGTATATGGATTATCATGTCTATATCCTTCAAGCTGGGATGCGGCTCTTCTAAACAGTACAAGTGAATGATATATTTACAGAGTGATGTTTTCCCAATGCCAGCAACCCCTTGAATAACAGTCACTCCGGACACAGTTGGTTGATCATCATGTGGGTCAAGGAGGTCCATCAGTGAATATTTTTGGGTGGTTCCAGCTTCATTAGCATCCATTATTTCTACATCAACATAGATCTTATCGATGGTAATTTTTCCATGCTGGCTGTTGTCTGTCCATGTAACAGGACAAGAATTTAGCATGTTGCTTTGCTTATACCTATACTTATACTGCTGTTCTTTCTGAGCACAAACTACCATCTTATTTGACAATTCATCTCTGATGTCCTTCACGTATGCCTCGTAGCTTTGTAGATCAAAAGACCTGGGTAAAAGTCTAAGTTGTTCTTTCATGTCATCAATCTCCTTCTGTAAATTACATTTTGTCATCTCCCCAGTTTTTCTGAGTGCATTTTCTAACAAATTTTCTATATTGCTAATTTCTGCTTCTAAAACATCTCTAGGAAGAACAGTTGTTTCATGAGCAAATTTGTTTCTTATATTTTTGATACATGTAAAAGTGTACTCTAGCGAGTCTCCTTTTGTGATCCATATGGCATCAGTAACACCATCCAGATGTTGACAGCCACCAAATCTCAAAAGCTTGAACATGAAAGTAATATCAGTATCCTTAAGGTCACCAGACATCTGCTGTCTCTCTTTAGATGTAAAAATCTTCTTTCGAGTTCCTGATAAAAGTGTGTTAATATCCCCATTTAGTTTTGAAAAAATTGTACATAATATTCCAACAGCTATTCCTCCTGGGCGCAATATTTTATGTAGGGATGCTATGTTCATTTCCTCTGGGGTGAGCGGACTCTGTGTACCAGAGTCAGAACTACTGAACAAAGAGTTGGAACACTTATGTACAAAAGGATGCTTTGGTTTCATTTTCTCTGGTAACTGTGAAGGTAATGGAGGAGAGCAACGTCTAAATGTAGGTAATGAAAGACTTTCCAATGATTCCTCCAGATATTGTGATTCTTCTGGCATATCTACAATCAGCTCTCTCTGAGATTTCTCTGTCTTATCACCTATTATTTTCATCACAGTCTCCACATGAGAGCCCATGTCTAGTAACCAGGCATTTTTATATTGGGGATTTCTTACCTCTCCTTTCATTAAGGCAATTGTTCCATACTTTTCATACAGGGAATGGAGTGAATTTTCAAGGGTGCCATAATCTGATGTGGCCCATTGGGTGTGGTCTTCTAGGCCACATACCTTTCGCAGGAGTTTGTAGACAAGTACTATTGGCATGTTTTCTGGAGTGATATTTTCATTCTGAAGTAGGTGGTTTTCCTTTGGTGTGAATATTCTGTTTTGGTACTTACAGTTTTTCCTCAAATAATCTGAAACCGTTTGATGTTGTTTCAAACAATTCAAGTTTTTAAAAGCCATCACAAATACTCTATGCCTAATTTTTTGTGCCAAGATAACATTGACGTAATCTTGATCTGCTAGAAGAAATGGAGAGGTCAGATTGTGGCACTTCTCTTGCGAATGCTGCAACTGGTAACTGGGTGATTTATTTCTTGTATTTTTTTGCACAATTTTTTTCAAAGCACTCAAGTCGACATTCTTCTGGCATTCAACAAAAGTAAGGATTTGCCCCAAATAGATCAATACCAGATCTAGGCGATCGTTGAGTACTTGGTCAGGGCATCGTGCAGCTTCACTGATTCTGTCTTTATACTCTGTGTATACAAATTTGATGCAAGACTCAAGGGTGTTGTTCTCTAAATTCCAAGCAGGGTCTTCACGTGAAGCCAGACCACTTGCATACCTCAGCACTTTGTACAATAAGGATAGGTTCCACTCTTCCTGTGGCTGTGATATTATAACCTTTTTTTCTGTAGGATTGAAGACATTAAAAATATATCTCTTGACATTCTCTTGTTCACAATATTCATCAATACTTCTGCCATTCAGCCTAGATAGGTGAGAGCATGCCACCTGGAAAGTCTGAACAATGCTGTCGGATATAGAGCTATTCCGATCCATTGATGTGTGTGTTGGTGGCATTAATCTCGTCATTTTGAACCTGAAAACAATTGAAAAGATTTACTGTAGATACTTGAACATATTTAGGAAATCCTTAATAGATTAATGGTTCATTAGAACATCAAATGTAACAAAGAAAAGTGTCAGAATTAAACAAGAACATACATTAAATCATAAGGAAATAAAAAAAATGAAAAGTGTATGACTCTGGAAAGGGGTATGAGCCGGAGAGTGGGACAAACTTTGGCTGAGGACAGGACAGTTTGGAGGTGGTCAAACTGTTTGGCTTTTTGTCTTCAGCCAAAAGATTGATTGATAGTGACTTTCCATCATTGGAGTACAAAATATTTTGAAATTGATTTTTTATACCCAGTCTGATGGGCAATGGAATAGACTTGCTAATTTTACAGCTCAGTTACAGTGTGGTTTATTTCCCTCTACATCTTTTCTGTAAGCAACAGTGACAAATATTTGCATGATATGGATGGAAATACCATAGGCTAATTCCCTATTAGTTGCAACATTCAAGTGGTCTGTTTCCTGGCATAATCTGGTGGAATCAGTAGCCCTCAAATTTACTTAATTACCATAAAGAGTACACCTTTCCTTAAACTTTAGCAATAGAAATAATAATAATTATACTAATTTTTATCACCACAACAGTATTCATTAGACATATTTATACATCATAACCAGATGACATCCACTTATTATATATATATATATATATATATATATATATATATATATACCATATGTAATCAACAAATCACAGGAAATATGACTCACATTATTGTATTGCCGTCATATAATATTAATTGGGCTGTATTCAAAAACATTTGGCTATATTCAAGTTCAAGTTAAGAGGTCCCGCAGAGGGCTGCTTTTGGGCAGCATAATATGCGGGGGTTGTGCGGGGGATTTAGGGATCCAGGGTAGGATTAGGAAGGGGGTTAGGATGAGGGTGGATTGGGTCAGGGACTGTGGGTTGAGGATTAGGATTGGGGAGGTAATGATTGGTGATCCTATTTCTAAACGTGTCAAGAGTGGGGCTATTAACTATATGAGATGGGAGATGATTCCATTCTTGGATGCTGCGGGGAAAGAATGAGTGCCTAAATATATCAGTACTTGTCTGGTATGTTTGGTATTTTAGGTTGTGGCTGCCTCTAGTGGACCGTATACTTGTAGGGTGTAGATATGTGTCTTTGTCTATGTCAACTAACTTGTTTGTGATTTTGTATATCATCTGTTGTCTGTGTATCTGTCTTTGTGTTGCCAATGGGTCTAGTTTTGTGTCTTGTTTAAGCAAAGTGACCGATGTAGTGTGTCTGTATTCACGTCTGGCCCATCTTGCAGGGTTTTTTTGTATGGACTCTAATTTATTAATATTATTGTAAGTGTGTGGGTCCCAGACGGTGTCGCAATATTCTAATTGTTTATCTATGGAGTCATCGTACTGGCAACACGCCATCGTATACACCATGGATGTTCTTGAATATGGCCCAATTAATTATTATTTGATATGGTGGATAATAATAAAAAATGTCTACTTTACGATAATTTTTTTTTTTTTTTTTCACTTAGGTTAAAACTACCCTTAACTTACTTGTGTTTTCATTACTTACTGTTAATTAAATAGAAGGCTTCAAGACGTCAATAACTACTTCTTCTAATAACAGGACACCACAACACCAAGTTATTCTCGCCATACATGACTGTCAGCGACTTGCTCAATAAATGATTCTGGGACCGGACTGGGAAGTCGTGTCAGACTGTCAGGGTGTATTATAAAGTGTCAACACACAAGTTGCTCAACAGCTGTGAGTCACGTGACTGTGTGTCAGTGTTGCCAGGTCTCCTTGACATCAGAATTTCCCTTTTTACCTGAGAAATTCCCTGTTTACTCTTGAATATATTTGCACATTTACCATTTTCTTTCTTATTCACCTGGTAGTAATTTTTCCATTTATTCTTAAACAATCTTAATTAATATAATATCCCCATTGGTACCTCTAGAGAAAATTATTCATACTTGGCAACACTGGTATATGTATGTGTACAGTTGCCAGATGTCTCCAGAATATCGCTACGTATGCATGCGACAAAACGCCTCTAAAATTCGTAAAATACCGCTAGATTTTGCCAAGCTTAAAGAATCAGTTTATATTGTAAATTTAGATTCTATGACTTATTATTGAACGGAAGGAAAGATAGGACGTCACCTATTTCTTCCGGAAGCTCAAGATGCTTATTATGATTATAGGATTATAAGCAACAGGTGTCGATATTACAATAATAATAGTGACAACCATAAAGAGCTCGCAAGTGTAACAGCATTTCACTCCCTTTTTTTAAACAAAAATAAAAACGATAACACTAGCACTGACGATATTAGTTTGCAATGTGTCCCGAATCTGCTGATCTTTACCGGAAGTTGCTAGAACATTGACAACTACTAGCAACTTGCCTCCACCCCCTTTTCGTCAACCTGTTCAATTCATGTAAAACCTCCCGTGGTTTTCCAGCTCATATTTGTTTCCTTTCCAATGTCAACATCTGTGTAAACCTATTCTATCCCCAGACTCAAGTCACTAAGGGCAACATACGAGGAAACAACCATAACCCACCCCACGACCAACAAGGATACACTTATAATTAAATAACTCGAACAGGCAACCTGCAACCAAGGAAATCCAAGGATGCGTCACCAGCTGGGAAAAACACGGGCCCAGTGAGGGATGGCTACACTTAGGATGAATCAACTCTCTAGCCACCGCCACAACGACTGGGCCCGGCCGCTCCGCCGCCGCTGTCCATATATATATATATATATATATATATATATATATATATATATATATATATATATATCACTAGAAGCTTTTACAATCTTCAGAATGGTATTCTTGATTTTATAAAATAACGTCTTGTTAGAGTCAGTGAGAGATTAAGGCTGGTGAAAGCTGACAGCTATATTAGATAGAAGTAATAGTATAATACTTTGTACACCGAAGCTCTGAGTTCTTCGCTTCCTGGTGAGGCTTCTTCAGGGTGGACTGCTGGTTAAGGCAGTCAAGTCTACAGTAGTTACATCACACATCTTCCCCAAGCCTACAAGGTTGTTATCCTTGCTCTTACAGCCGGGTACCTACTTACTGCTAGGTGAACAGGGAAATAGGGGGCTTGGAAATGTGTATGATCCCAGGCCTATCTGGCCTGAAGTCTACTTGGGTCCTGGTTGGCTGCCTGGGCTGGTCTGCTATTGGCTGGGGGATGGTCCACTTGATCCTGGAGTAGGGTCTATGTTCTGGGTGCCTTTGACTCTCACTGACTCTAACAAAAAGGTATTTTACAAAATAAAAAATACTATTCTGAAGATTGTAAAAGCTTCTAGTTATGTTCAGTTTAACAAAAATAGTATAAGAGAAAATCTGTGCCATAAAACGAAAAGAAAAGAAAAAATATATATAGCCTATGGATGTAAAACGTTTCGGCCATTCTTAAGCCCTCCGAGTTGGGCCATAATGTTCCTACACACTGGCAGGAATCAAGCTGCAGAGCAGAAACGTTTACACATAACATTGTGTAATGTGAGAGTTTTCTTTGACAAATATTGTTCTTCTCTCAGTCTATCAGCAACTTTATACGATACAGACAGTGTACATTATTTTGAGGTGGAAAAAATATGAAACAAAGATCCTCCATCTACATAAAATTACACATCCTATCTTTACAAAATACTTTCAAACTTACAAGTTATGAGATGCAGAAAGAAGATCGGAACGAAATTAATATTAGGGTCGTACGTAAAGGAGACTTCGATTGAAATTAATTAATTCGTCTTCAGTGGTCAGAATTTACAATTATGAAACATACAGACAATGCCATTTCTATAGATCCTTCTATTCTCTTTCTGTCAATGGGAGTTATTTCATCCTATGGACATAAAAAAATACACCAATGCTCTAATGATGGAAGTTATAGATATAATAAAGATATAATATTATATAATATTGACGCAGAGGAATATTAATGAAATTCCGATTACATTTTGTTTTATTGCTTTACTGGGATTTCTTTTTGCAAAACAAATGAGTTTCATCATTCGTACCAGCCTCCGTGGCACAGTGTCAAGGGAAACATACACAAGTTTCACTCACACATATACTTAAATATTATGAATAACCTAGTAATTATGATGCGTATTTTTTAGTTAAATATAACAATATTCCGCCGGGTAGTGAGAGTAACGTTATCACCGTTATCATCACAAAGGAAAAGTACGGCCATAAGCCCTTTCTTGTTGGAGACTACGATAACATTAATGACTAGTGTAATTAACTCCTTTCATTGTAGCCCATTTCCATTGTCAAAACATGGACTGAATTGAGGAAAGGAGACTGGGTTAGGCCTGGAATTTCCTGTAACACGAGACAAATAGAAAATAAGGACAGTAAGCACGAAGATGGGAGGAAAGGAGAGTAAAAAATTATATTTACCAGTATGGAGCTTTGCACAGTGGCAGTATCGTTACCAATGACATTGAGGTATTCGCCGCTGCACAGTCTGTCGGTATTGGGAAGAGTGAAAACCTCAGTGACCTACCCCTCCCTAGGAAGGGTACGTTATAGGTAGGCTAAGTCTTACTCCGTCTCCACGCGGTTACCTCGGGTGTTATTACACCTCCTTTTTTAAATATTTATTTTATCCATTTATGAGGTGGAGCCAAAGGGGAAGGTTGTGTGGGGTTAGACTTAACTTCCCCCACATATAGATTTTAAGGTTTTTATTATCTTTTAGTGTTTTTAATATTTTAATTTCTGTTATTGTCTGTATAACATGTTTTTATATATTTTAATTTCTTAATTTATGACCGTGTTTTTAGCTTGACAATGCCGATGGCCCGTGTCCCTCCGGGAATGAGCACTGCAATGGCCTTGCCAGCCATCAGTGGCCCGCCAGTGAGGGAGGGAGTGCTGGCGGGGGGGGGGGGGGGTCCGGGCTGCCCTGTAGGGAAGGGAGAAGAGGGATAGTATGACCAAGAGACAAGAGGTCGTAGAATGTTTCAAGAAAATAAGAATGGATGTGATGGGAGTGACAAAGACACTTGTGAAAGGATGTGGAGTGGTAGAGTGTAATGAGGGAAGGGAGAGTGGACTGTGGCAGGGAATTGAGGGAGGGGTAGTATGGACGGGTCTGATGAATGAGAAGGGAGTGGGAGTAAATGATTGGTATGAAACATTCAAAACTTTAGTGTGTAGGACAACAGAAGCAGTGGTGGGGTACAAAAGACAAATGAGTTGGAAGAAAGGGAGTGCATGGTGGACTGAAGAAGTGAAGGATACGGTAGAGAATAAGGGGAAGGCTTTTAGGACAACCCTGCAGAGAAATGTGTCGTAGGAGGTGAAAGAGAGATGGAAGAGGGAATACAAAGAGTGTAAGAGAAAAGTAAAGAGAACGGTGAGTGAGAGTAAAAGGAGAGTGGATGAGGAGTTTGGTAGGAAACTGAGTGAGAAGTGAAAGAAGTGTGGAAGAGGCATTTTAATGGGTTGATGAATGGGGGGACGGAAGGGGAGGCGGTGGTGACATGTATGGGGATGAAGGCAGGTGGTATAGACGACAGGATGTACAGGGAGAACAACAGAGATGCTGAAGTGTGGGGGGGAGGAGGTGGTGGAGTAGGTGCTGCTTATATACACATTGGCTTGGAGGCAGGGAGAGGTGCCTGGGGACTGGACAAGGGTAAGTGAAGTAAGGAAGTATGAGTGTGGTAGCTATAGGGGAATGAGCATTCTTAATATATACCGGAGAAGGTGGATGGGAAGCTTCTTACTGAAAGAATTATAAAAGTAACAGGGAATAAAGTCAGTGAGGAGCAGGGAGGGTTCAGAAAGAGCAGAGGATGTGTGGACCAGATCTTTGCAAACAGTGGAGAAATATACTGGGAAGGGTAGAGAAAGTTGTATGCTGCCTTCATGGATTTGGAGAAAGCATTCGATAGGGTTGATTGGAGAGCTATGACAGATGTATTAAAGATTTACGGTGTTGGTGGGCGCTAGCTGGAGGGGATTGAGGCTTTCTAGAGAGGCAAAGGTTGTATAAGGGTTGAGGGTGATTTGAGTGAGAACTTTGATATCAGTGTAGGATTGAGGCAGGGGTGTGTCATGTCACAATGGTTGTTCAATATTTTTATGGATGGTTGCATAAGAGAGATGAAGGCAAAGGTGGAGGGCCTGGGTGCGAAACTGTTGTTGAATGAAGGAGATTGGTCCTTGATTGCAAGCTTATTTGCGGACGACACTGTGAAAGTGAAAGGGAGTTACAGAGGGTTGTGGATGAGTTTCAGTCCGTGTATAAGCGAAGAAAACTGAAGGTGAATGTTGGTAAGAGTAAGGTAAGGGTATTTGAGAGGACCAAAACAGAAGTAATTGACTTTGCTACACCTTACAGAGTGACTGTGCCAACTGGGACGGAATGTGAGATAACTTTAGGGGTGAGAGGATGGAGGAGGTGAGGAAATTCAAGTACCGGTACCATGTACAGAGTGGAGAGAACTGACTTCAATAAACAGACTCTAGGAAGTAAAGTTTAGAGAAGTTTCGGATTAAGATTCCGATTATATTGAATCTTCAATTTGAAAAAGTTATTTCTACCACAATCGTGAAAAACTTTGACAAGGTCAACGACGGAAGGGATTGTGTCCGTGCTGTGGAAAAGTTATGTTCCAACCATCACTCAACACTGTCACCTTGGGTCATGCCCTCAATGTACAGTGGGCGTCAAAAGTCGCGTCGCCTCACTCATTACTTTTTGAAAGATAACATAAAGGATAATCATTGAACCAATACATTCACACTATATATTATATAGTGTTCAAAGGTGGATAAAAAACCAACCATAATAATATTCCATGGGCCAACAGAGTAGTTATACTACAACAAACAAAACATGTTATCATAATCGATTAATCCACAAAGTTTACTGCTCCTTTTCTCTGATTGCCTCAAAAATTCTTCAACCTATTCTTCAGCAGCTGCTTTACAATAAAAATGATCAAACTGAGCGCCGTAATCAAGAACATTCATGGTGTTGACGATGACATAGGGCCGGTACGATGACTCCATAGACACACACACTACAGAGTCATGGCATCGTACCAATACAACACCACGGATATCCTTGCATATGGCCCTAACCATCATGAAGTACAGTCACGAACACTAATACGTATACAGGTTTAGTTAAAGGTTCGAATAGTTCATTTATTTCACCAACGAAGTAATTCCGATAGATATTTTATTGTGTATTTATTTACGGTCTCCAGGTATTCGAAGCACACCTGTATACTTATTAGTGCTCTTACCTGTACAGTCGTGGTCAATAATAATCATCCACATATGGGTATCTCAAACATCTAATGTTTTCACGTTCACATATGATATTTTTGTTTTAAGTAGTTTGTATCTGCTTGTATTAAATTAAAACATGGTAATTAACCTATTTATGGGAAAGTTTATCAGCTAAGGAACAGAGAGAAGCTGTCAAACTCTTACGTGAGTTACCCCTATGTGTATGATTATTTTTGACCGCGACTGTACACTTGTATCACTGTACTGTCCGTGATCATTATTAATCCCGGCCACATGACAAGACCAACCAAGATTAGGTGTTCACATCAGGACCCTGTGAATGTGAATTAGAATGGGAGGCTTCTGATTCCTCCTGACTATGCCACGAAACAAGCTCCTTCCTTCCATAGGGGTGGTGTGTTTTCGTGGCAATATTATTTTGAAGGACTACATTACAGGGTCCCTTAATTAAGTGGGTTGTATAGTGTAGGAAAATCTGAAGCAATTGATTCCTCCAAACTATTCCAAGCAACAGGCCACCATTCTGTATGATAATCCGGTCCTGTTTCCTGGCATACTTTGGAAGAATCAAGGCTCTCCAATATATCAAAAAAAAGATAAAAAAAGTACACTCTCTCCTTAATTAACCAGACGTGAACACTGACTCTCGGTGTGTGTATGATATTCCTAGTCGACCTACAGAGAATAATAAATAGGGTTGAGTTTACTTGACTATAAATACTGACCAGGGGAACTTGATTATTGGTACGAGTCCTTCCTTCCCAATTTGACTTTAGGAATACTGGAACATGAAGCTCATTATTATAAAACTAAAATAGTATACTATAATATAATAGTATAGTATATTATAAAACTAAAATAGTAATAATCATCATGTAATAAGCATAATAATTGATGACCTGTCTTAAATATACGGGACATATATAATAAATGTTTATAATATATCATGTATTAATCATGCAAAACTGGTACAAGATTTTTCATATTATTATAAATACTCTACTTCAACTAACACATATTATTAATTACCGTAATGATCTGCGTACAAATCTATTAAAATATTTGTATGTGACCACAATTTGTGAACATTACAAATTATACCTTCACTCTTAATTTAAGGGTGTGTGTGGGAGTAGGGGGACAGGCTTGGGGTTTTATGGGGGGTGCGGGAGTAGGGAGACAGGTTTGGGGGGGATTGGATTGAGTGTGGGAATAGGGGACAAGCTTTCTACCCCCTCCCCCCCACCCACCCCAAGCCTGTCCCCCTACTCCCGCACCCCCAAACCTGTCCCCCAATTCCCACACCCCCTTAAAATGTATAATAATTATTCCATTACGTTGTCGTCGTTACTCAATATTTATTAATTAACACTGTATTTAGCATTATTCTGTATATAGCATTATTTCTACGGGCTCATGTAGGAAATCCACACGTTATTTTTTTTTTATAGTAGGGTCTATTGTCGGTTTGTTTTGGTCAGGTGATCTCCGCGAGTCGTATAGATAAAGATGATTAAGTAAGGGTTTTATTTATGCCTCTCGACTCATGCATGGTGGTGTTGGTCATGAAGGAGGAAATTCGGTGTTGGTAAATTTGGAGCAACTGAATCTTCCAAACTATTCCAAGCCAACAGAACACCATTATTTTTACTAGACCTACTGTTCAACTCGCAAAGATCTGAACAAAACACACCGATTGTTGTATACAGTAAACTCTCATTTTTTCACTGAGATAATGCATGTGAAATAAAGTGAGTACAGTATAATGAATCTATGTACTGTACTGTAAACACTTATTGTACACTACTTTACACACCCACTTGTACACTTTACACACCCATATTACAAGTGTACTGTACAATGAGAGGTTTCTGTACACAGTTTCATTACACACGCTGCAGTACAGTACATTACACAGTGTCAAATGAGAATTCCCTGTACTAAACTGATGGCCAGATTCTTAGTCATGCAGCTTCACTTGAGGATGCAATGATGTGAGTGGTACTTTTTAGGGTTTGGGAGCCCCTTCGGACCCGAGGCATTCTCTTTCCTTTCTTCAACTGTTCTTCCTCTCCTTCTTTTTCTTCGTGCTAGCTGTCCCTCTTGTCTGTTTCCTTCTCCCTAGAGGTATTGATATTAAATATAATAATCACAGTAATGAAAATAATCACTATGCCACTACTGCTACTACTACTACTATTGTTGATAGAAATAATAATAATAATAATAATAATAACAATAATAATAACAATAATAATAATAATAATAATAACAATAATAATAATAATAATAATAATAATAATAATAATAATAATAATAATAATAATAATAATAATAATAATAATAATAATAATAATAATAACGATAATGATAATGATAATCTATATTCTATATTTTGGTACCAGATTTCACGACCAACCAACATTGTTTTGGTCCCCACGTTACCACCGATAAGTCAATACACACAAGTACTGTACAGTACAGTATGTCACACCAGAATACAGTGGTGGATTTCTGTCAACATTCGTTTTTTCATCCAGTAGAACTTTCGAGTAGCAGAAATGTAGATGAAAAAGATACCTCCTTTCGATAAGTATAGGTACGTTAGATAAGTATAGGTCCGTTAGATAAGTATAGGTCCGTTAGATAAGTATAGTGGCGTTAGATAAGTATAGTGGCGTTAGATAAGTATAGTGGCGTTAGATAAGTATAATTAATTCAATATGGTCTGAGTACTGTGTGAAATAAAGTCCAGTTTATGTGATATACAATAACTAAGAATGTTATCCCTACAATATATTATACATAATTTTTAAAACCATTTCGCTGAGTAGTATATGATTCCTGGGATACCAAAAGATTAATGAAATAAATAAATGAATACAAATAAAAATGCCGTTTGAGGAAGGCTTAACTGAAGAGATGTCTCTACTGCGTCACAGGATAATAATAATAATAAAAATAATAATAATAATAATAATAATAATAATAATAATAATAATAATAATAATAATAATAATAATAATAATAATAATAATGTAATAATAATAATAATAATAATAATAATAATAATAATAATAATAATAATAGTAATACTAACAACAATATAAATAACACCAAGAAATATAATCTAAAAACAAATATATAGAAAATATTTGATAATAAGATGAAAGAAGACCGTCCTTGGCCTGGAAGACCCTGTAGGACCACGGAGAAGGAGAAGGAGAGGTAGAAGGAAAGGTGGGACAGTAAACACGTAGGAGAGTGAGAAGGAAAGGTGGGACAGTAAACACGTAGGAGAGTGAGAAGGAAAGGTGGGACAGTAAACACGAAGGAGAGTGAGAAGGAAAGATGGGACAGTAAACATGAAGGAGAGTGAGAAGGAAAGGTGGGACAGTAAACACGAAGGAGAGTGAGAAGGAAAGGTGGGACAGTAAACACGTAGGAGAGTGAGAAGGAAAGGTGGGACAGTAAACACGAAGGAGAGGTAGAAGGAAAGGTGGGACAGTAAACACGAAGGAGAGTGAGAAGGAAAGGTGGGACAGTAAACACGAAGGAGAGGTAGAAGGAAAGGTGGGACAGGTGAAGAATAAAACTGATAGTAATAGGAATAGCCTATGAATAATGCAGGGACACTACGTCAACATATAGCCTATAATAATGGTATAATACGACATCCTCAGTGAAGGGACATTACCAAGACTATACTGTCCATAATGAGTCTACAGTGTTAAGGGGAGAGTAGATATTTGGTACACTCGCAATCCAAAATTTGTATCCAAGTCTTGTTGAAGTTTCGACTCATTTGACATACTAGTGAACTAATTACAACGCTAATCCTGTTTGATATTGGCTTGAGTTCGCTTAATACTCGATCAGTCTATTCGAAGTAAGCATGGGTACATATTTTGGATTGCGAGTGTACATACATCAGAGCGCCATGATTACTCCAAAATATCCCATCCTGATTAATAAAAATACTGGTGGTCAGTTGCTGGGAATAGTTTGACGGAATCATTGGCTACAGATTTAATTAATAACACTGTCCTACCCTCCTTCAATTCCATCCTCGGTTACTTAACGTTGTCGGTGACCATGAAGCCTCTGATTCCTTCATACATTTATGCTATATAGCCTCTGCCAATAACATACTCATTCAGTGTAGATGTGTGTATTTTTGTGGTACAATTTCCAGGAATCATTAGCTTCCAGTTCGCCGACAACTTCACAGGTCACCTCTGAAGCATGTAACAAAACTAAAAATCATAACAGAATTTTCCTTATTCAATGTAATCCCTTTGCTACTTTTTTTTTTTTATAATACTTTATGTGTAATTTATAATAGTGCTGGTAATCTTTTTATTCACAGACGTGTTTCCTGATTCCTCTCCATTCACGATACATTTAATATTTTCGATGAACATGACGTTTGTGGTTCCTCAAACAAGTTCTTAAATTAATATATCATCTAAAGATATGAGGGTGGGCCTACATTAACGAAGGTACACGAATATAATCTTTCCTTAGTATATAAATGACTTAAAAGTATGTGGACCCTGCTACAGTAAGTTAATCTTTCCTACCTTACATGCAGTCAACATTCCCTATATTTTGGTTCACTCCCCACGACAAAGTATCTACAGACCCTCGGGTACAATAATCATATGGGATGGATGAAAGTGGGAATTGACCGAACGTGTAGTATAAAACACAGTAGTGACAGTACCCTCTATGGTGCACAAAAGTTCCTTCCCTCAGCCAGTCACGATACACTGAGGTGCAAAATTAAGTTGACAGTCTCATTTTCTAGGATATGTTTATATTTTACAGGACAGTGAGTGATGGATGGGTATTGTGTCAATGTTGAGGGCGGACACTTTGAACACTTACGAGACTAACAGTGTATCTTTTACGTTGGAATATAATTATAGTCTCACTGCAGTTACTATATTAATGGTCAAAGGTAATGGCGACTGTCAACCTATATTTGTACCACCTTGTATATCTGGAGCACCTGTAGTTCGAACGACAAGAAGCAAAACAATGTTAGATAGTGAGGTGTGCTTTGTCGTTCTAACCACATGCAGGAAATTGAGTCATATTGTGTTTGGCTGAGTCAATGAACGTTCGTCCACCGTAGTAGGTAAAATTTACACTCATGGTCAATAGTCATGCAATAACTTCCAATGCCATGGCTTCGAAAAATGATCCGAAACTATAAAGCTGTTTGTTGGTCTCTGCATTATTGGTTCATAAAATTCAATCAAATGACTCGCTTATATTCACCAGGTTGCAGGACTTTTGACCATGACTGTACTGCACCGGTATCTAAAATAGTTACGTGCTAAAAAAGTCTAAATACTTTTGTTTTTGTTTTATTTTAAGGGGGGGTAGGGAGGGGTGAGGGTGTACATACAGCTTAAACATTTCAACACACATAGGAGTGACTGACTATAAAGGTATGCATGTGACAGCTTTCCACTAGCAGCAAGCTGGATAGGTTTCCTGTAATTAAAGAAGTGTAGCAAGCAGCTTCTAAAATGTCGCAAGCACCAACTACTCACTACTCACTAACCTAAATAATAATAATAATATCATAGAAATACATAAAATACAGTATAGCATAATTATAATGATCTATTTCAGTCACCCCCAATGTGTATCAAAATTCATGCTTGTCAGCGAATATACTGTACATAAATCAAAGGGGCTAGATAAATATTCCGTTTGGTCGAATCGGGAAGCTACCAATTCTCTTCTCCAAACTGCGCCGGGAAACAGACACATAATACTTCAGGGGAGAAGGTGTTGTTGTATAGTAGTTTGGAGGGGCCACTGAGTAGACCTCCAATTTTTTCCCACATGAGACTATATACATACATACATACATACATACATACAGCCCTGATTTCGGTAGCATAAGGCATGTGCATCTTCGTCTACCTATTTATTGTCATGGTTTGTGTTGGGACTCAGGAGGGTGGAAGGAAGGGTGGTGGGAGATATTGATACGAGGAAAGGTATTGTACCGTACAGTTCAATTTAAGGAGACTATAATTATCTTGTTGGCAAATTGGAAGGCTGCTGATTTCTGCTAACTATGCCAGAAAACAAATGCCCTGAGTGATACTAATAGGGGATCTGTTTCTTGGCTTATATTGGAGGAATCAGAGACCTTCTAGTTCACCATCATATTAATTTCCTCTTAAGGGGGGGGAGACACAGTGTTGGTAAATCTGGAGCAACTGATTCCTACAAACTATTCTAAGCCACAGACCACCATTATATTTGTTAGTTTGGTCCTGTTTCCTGACATACTATGGAGGACTCAAGGTGCTCCAAAATACCAAATGTTTTTCTCCCCTTAATTAAGAGACCTGTTGGAGAAATGGACTGCTACAGATTCCTCCAGACTATAATTATCAAGAAACAAACGTGTTGCCTCAGTACAGCCAATAGGTCGTTCATTTCCTGGCATAAATTTGAGGAATCAGTGACTTAGAATTTGCCAACGTCAACACAGTCCCATTTAGTTCTATTTATTATACGTATAAAGTGGGTGATGAATTATTATCTCTGGTACAGTACATACATTGAAGGCGAACCATTTACCATTTTCTTCTTTCTTTCCCTTACTCTTGGGCCGTTTCCCTTGTTGCCCCTCTTCCTCTCTTTTCTCCAAGACCATAAGAAGAAACAGATCAAACCAAATAACTCATGGTATATCCGGTACCCTGTTTCTTGGTATCGTTTAATTAAAGGAATTATGTACACTCACTCACTTACAGTAATGATTCTGACCCCACGGTAATGATGTGACACTAAGCAATGACTTTTGTAATACACACACACACACACACACACACACACACACACACACACACACACACACACACACACACACTGGTTTATGCTGACTTTGTATTGGAATGATGGGAGTGTTTCAAAGTTCAAAGTAATCGATAATTTCATTCAACAACAGATGCTGACGAGTAACTTAATGTTGTCAGATGGTGTTAATGTTGTCAGATGGTGTTAATTAATGTTGTCAGATGGAGTTAATGTTGTCAGATGGTGTTAATTAATGTTGTCAGATGGTGTTAATTAATGTTGTCAGATGGTGTTAATTTTGTCAGATGGTGTTAATTAATGTTGTCAGATGGTGTTAATGTTGTCAGATGGTATTAATTAATGTTGTCAGATGGTGTAAGATGAGATTCTCTAGTTGGAAGGCTACCTACAGCATGATTCCACCTCCTAACAACAATATATACCAGAAACCAGACGTCTGCCCTCAATGTGTTGTACTGATAAAGCGAGAGAGATTCTGTTTCATCATGGATAATATAGTTTTGGAGGAATTTTTAGAGACCTTCCATTTCTCCAACCAATTGTTACTGTACATTACTGTGGATATAAAAAGAATCAATCATCTGTCTGACCTCCTGGGAATAACTCGCCTCGCAACTTTCTGAAAGAGGAATAATATAGAATGATGGGAGGGATGGGATAGGGAATAGTGAGTGGGGACAGGGAATAGTGAGTGGGGATAGGGATAGTGAGTGGGGATAGGGAATAGTGAGTGGGGATAGGGAATAGTGAGAATGATCAGGAATAGGAATACTGGGAGGGGGTTGGGAATATTATTTAATGTAATATTATTTTCCTAATCACATTTCGTTCTTATTATTCAACCTCTTTGCATTAATGAAGGCAACATTTCATTACTTTTAACATAGTTATGATAAAACTATATGTGACTGATAATTATAATCAAACCGATGGAATTAATCAATCTCCTACTTATTAATCGTTTCAGCTGTGATGTTGACCCTGCATTACCGCATTCGGATTTGGTACCGTTTACAGACGAGTGGGGCCAAGTAAAAACCAGTGACCTTGAGTGTATGTATACCATCTATAAGCCTAAAACAGTCAAGTCGAGAGGCGGCAAAACAATAAGTCCATATTCCGAACCGTTCTGCTTTATGTATAAGATCTCTGAGTTATCACCATCACAGATAGTGAATAAATATTGTCTGTGGACATAAAACCTACCTATACTACCTTTCCTTTTCTACTGTATACGTTTTTGGTCAGAGGCAGGTGAGCGTACGAGGCTGTGGCAGGCAGGCAGGCAGGCAGGCAGGTGGTGTTGGGTTGGCGGTTATTGGACAGTCGAGGTAATAAAAGAATCATCCATCCACTCATTCATCTGTTCCCTTGTACCTGTACCTTTGCATGTGTCTGCCTCGTTATACCTGGCGCCACGAGTCATAAGTGAAGTGGGAGGGGAGGCTTCAGAGCGGAAAGGGATGGTGGCAGATCAAATGAAAGGTGAACGTGACCTGCTGTGCATAAAGTGGTGAAACACATGAGATGAACTTTTTATTTATTACGACCGTGAGTGTGGTATACTATTACATTTACCACCATGTTCTGTCACCTCTCCCGTCTAATGGTAAATCCTATAGGCTAATTATTGGCTAAAACAGATTATAAATGCCTTCAGGAACACGTAAATCTAAAGAAGGAAATACCTGATATTGCAGAAGGGATAGCTAAGCCTCATTTTCGATACACTGAATACAAGAGAAGTTATCAAAGTTCACCATTAGATAGGAGATACATTAGATAGAAAGGATATGTATGAAATTAAAACATTACCTCCTATTAAGCTTCTTTGCCTTCGAGTCGCTATAATATACTTGACAAGGCATAACTTAATGAGTCGCCTCCTCTGTAACCAACAAGAGCTATCTGGCCTGCAACCCCTCTCTCTCTCTCTCTCTCTCTCTCTCTCTCTCTCTCTCTCTCTCTCTCTCTCTCTCTTCTTGCCTACCATCCTCTACACTCTCTCCCATCCCTTCCAATTTCGGTGTGACATGCCACGCGTAAAGTTGTCAGGCAGGTACAAGGCTCTAGAGGGCAGAGAAGAGGATGGACGATTTTTTTTATGACCGCGATCCATAAACCAGGAAACTCCCAGACACAACTCACCAAGCGACATCTAGCTTTTGTTTATAAGGGGGGTGATATACATTGGAGCGACTTGATTCCCCCAAAAGTATATGCCAGGGAACATGCCTAGATTGACAAAAAAAAAATAAAAAATAAAAAATAAAAAAAATATGATGTCCCATTGCTTGGAATATTTTGGAGGAGTCAGTTGCTGCAGATTTACCAACACTCTACTATCCCCTTAACTAAGATGGATAATGCAACAACACTAACAAAATTACCAAGGGCGGGTCTGGAAATGTTATGAACGAATCGTTAGTCCACATCCAAAAAATATCCATACACAAGCTAAGCTCTTGAAGGTGCTTGAAGGTGCATGGCAAAATATACTGTAAAGAGGGAATACTGAGGGCTCAACAAATGCAATAGATATATCATATTATTACATTACTTTGTGTATATTGTAGGCATTTCCTTATATATATAATGCATTGTTTTAAAACGTGATGGAACACTGTCTTTTAGGTGTTATGGTGTGGCCAAAGGAGTTTTTATCCACAACCTGACGATTGTGACTTTGTGACATGATATACCTAAGTGATGTGGTTCCAGATGCTACTAGGCTTCACAAATAATAATAAAATTGAGCCTTTGATATTGTTGTGTGGTTAAATTCTGCAAACCATATGGCCTCCTGTGGTATCAAGCAGGTTCAATTATAATTTAGAGAGAGATAAAAAAAATTCTTGTTTACCACTATTTTCTGACAACAAACTTTTGGACTTCCTTGTCTCTTATTGTGAACTTTGGTGAAGCAGGGGTCAGTGACAATGTCCTTCCTTGTATTGATGAAATGGAAACATTATAATTTCTATTCACTTGTATCTGCCTTCTGAACGCTCACAAAATAAAACAAGAATAGTCTAAAAGGTTGCTTTCAAAAAATAGTGACAAGCAAGATCATAGTAGAGTATTAAAATACTACTACTACAACTACAACTACAACAACTGCTACTACAAATACAACAACTACTACTATTACTAATAATAATATTAAGAAGAATACAGAAATTAGGGTTTGGAAAAAAATGGGAACGAGGACTGGTGGTCATGGGAAGATGAACCACATTGTCCTATTATTCGGATCCTTGATTAACTCCTATCCTTACCTAACTTATTTATCATTATTGTCTGCCATACGGACCAGTGACGAGGATATTGACGAACTGCGCAATTCGAGAAATGCTTCAAGTGCCCCTCCCCCCCTTCCTCAGTTCCCCTCCTCTCTGTCCCTCCCTCGTTCAACTAATGTTACCTGATCTTATTATCTTTCTACCGTTCTTTCATAATTCTGGCCTTGTGATGTCGTCAGGGAATTGGTGAAGTTGGGATGATTCTTCCAAACAAACGATGTGCCAACAAATGCCACTCTGTCAATGTTAGTCTGTTCCCTTAAGACGTGATGTTGTGGGGAACAGTCTTTAAGGGTGCTGAAAATCTGGTTCTTCGAGAATAAACACTACACCACAATGTAAAGTCGTGTTTTGGTGGCACATCTATATGAGGTGAATAAGTGGCTCTCAATTCACTAATAACATCTTAGGACTTAAAGTTTACAGACAGTAATTATTCTACATGCATTATAATAGACAACAACTCCCACTGTTGTTGTGATGTTGTGATGCTTGGTGACTTTTGTCTGGGAGTGCCTAACATTTTATACCACTCCCGTCAAGATGTAAATTTATCTATAGTATTTCCTACACGCCTTGACCCCTGAGCTCACTGCTGCCGTACTGGGATATGTACAATACTTCAATAATACTTATTAAAGGCATAAACATTAATGATATAAATGTCTAATTCCAATCTACAGGGGCATAATACTGCTTCCTTCTAGCAACATGATAGAGAAGAGTACAACTGGGGTCTACTGGGATTGTGTTTCAGCTAAAGTAAGTAGTGTGTCATGATCGATTAACAAATTGGTTCAGATCCATAACAATGTCTAAACCGTACATATCCCTCAAATATTGTATGGGTTTAAGGGTGGAATAAATTATTTTGGTATTGATAAATACAACAATGGATAACGGGTAACCATACGATAAATCCTCACAAACATGAGATATGTGACATCGCTCAGTTGCTGAGCAGGTAGTTAAAACTGAAATGTTAAGAGTTTCTTTGGTCATACAGCAATAGTGTTTGTTGCACTTCCTATTCTAGTGGAGAATGACTGACCAGTAAGTAATATTGAAGATTATGAGGAGGGCCAGTACAAATATTCTGGCCCCCAAGATCATCTTCTCGAAGGTCTTACGCGGCCTGTGTCCCAACGTGGGAATCTTTGCTACCGCCTCCTTCATACACAAGTCCACCGCCTCCCACCATTTCTGCTGAGGCTCCTCTACTTCCGCCGGGCCTGTTGGCGTATCTCCTTCAGTAGCCCCTTCGGAAGGATGGACGGTGTTGGAGGGGGAGGACTTGGTGCCAGAGGACAGATCCGTGGGTAGTGTAGCTTGACCTACCAAGGCGGCGGAGGGTTTGGTTGGTTCCCATTCCCTCACTCGGTCAATGATGGTGTGAAGGACGATGATGATGAAAATAAAAAAGATGCTGGACAGAAGCCACACGTCCATCATCTTGAAGTAAGACGTCTTGGGCAAGGAGGACGAAGCCTGTAAGGTTGAAATATAATGATGAATTCTTAAGTCAGAAATGTGTACTTTTTAAAATGTGAGATGATTGTTTTTAATGCACGATGAAAAAAAGATGTGACATAGAGCATAACACTACCTGTGATGTAAAGCGAATACTGACAAATTTCCTGTGAACAATAAAGGAGATTTTATTTCATGGCTAAGATAAGAATAATAACATTTACGTGTGACATAATGCATATATTCGTGCAATATCAACACCCTCGTTGTAGGAGAGAAAATATCATCTACATGCACGACAAAGAGGAAATCAATACAGAAAATATGAGGAAATTAACAAAAAATAATATAGGATATAAACAAAAAAAGAGTAAAGGAAATAAATAAGGAAGAATAGTGTAAATAAATAAAGACTAATAGATGAAATAAATACAGAAGTATGTAAAAATAAGGTAGAGGAACTAAAAAATAAACAAACAAGCAATGAAAATCCGTAGGATATAAAGAAAGAATTAAACCATGAATGAAACATATCATTTAATGAATGGAAGATGAAAGAATCATTTGGAACTTTTAAAAATTTATACTATTTTCATAATGGCCGAGTTTAGAGTGTTAAGTAAACATCAATTCGCCCACAACTGCATGATTACGTCCTATAAGACAACACGAAAAGCGAAGCAGGAAAGGAAAAAAACTCGGACGTAACCTATAACAAAATGTTACTAAACTAATCAAATTTAACCAAACCTGTAACCAAACATGAACTAATCAAATGTAACTCAACCCATAACCAAACTTGAAATAATCAAATCTAACCCAACCTATAACTTAACCTAACTAATCAAATCTAAGATATATATATTTCATGTGATCTTATTAAATCTAACCCAGTCTATATTAATCTGAACTAATCAAATCTAACCCAACATACCCTGAACAAATCAAATATAACCCAACATATAAATAACCTGAACACATTAATTTTGACCCAACACAAATCCTAATTTGCACTAATCTGATCTAAAACAAATTTATCTCAATGTATAACCAAACGTAACTTATCCTCTACTCTAACCTTACCAAACACACTGTAATTACCTGTGTGTAAAGTGTAGCCATAACGAGGAGAGAGGTGAGGGAAGCGAGTACCCGAACTTGGAAGTTGGTTGGTGTGAAGTAGAGTGTGAGGTAACTGATGACCAGCAGCAGCAATGAAGGGATGTAAACATTCATAATGATGAACCCAGAGCGACGCAGCAGCTGCACTGTAACCACACGAAGCCAAAGGTTAGTTGATTATGTATTGTAAAGATATACAGTATTTTATTATGTGCATTGATTAAATTCGAACATTCTTTGTAATTGCAATATTTTCCACAAGTGCTCAATAATTGTTAAACACAATGTACAGTATATTTTCTCTAGTTCTCTGAATCAATATTCCTATTATACATTTAGGGAACTAACACTGCAACGCAAAAAAACACTAAAGCCTTTTTTGAAACAGTTATTCAAGCTCAGGATCTGAAGAAATAAACAAAGATACGTCTGTCAGTGAGTCCGTGACACATGCTGGAGTTTATAGGAAGTGTAGTCTAGTGTATGTAGGTGTGAGTTGTGTGGAAACCATACAGGATTTTTAAAGGACTCAAATGACAGGATGTGAGAAATAAAAGGAAGTCCCTCCAAACACGTGTAGGTCCTTGAAGCAACATCCTGAAGAATATGTTGTTTCTGACTCCATTGTTTATACTCGAGTTAAGAATAAAGAACACATGTCATGACCTTTGTCCTACATAAAAAAAAATAAAAAAAATCACACACCCAATGAACACTTTTTTTTTATCTCTACTTAACGAGCTCGACTCATCTACAGCCAACTTTTATTCAAGCTGAGAGAACATATATTTTTTACTCATAATAAAGGAGTATTCAGTCATACATGCTCAGCAAACATTTTCTGATTTTCATTAACTAACACGTGGTCCTGATCTGAGAAGACTTTGTTATGCTTGCTAAAAATATTACGCATTGATGCTGACACATTCAACAAACGTTTTCTTATTCACATTTGATTATCAATACTCATACTAAAAACAATATTACCCATACCAGCCCCCCCCCCCCTCAAAAAAAAGAAAAGAAATGTATATCTGTTCCGTAAATGTATATAAATAATAAACAAAAGATAAAAAAAAAAAAAATGGAAAACATGAATGAAACTAATTCTCAGTCATTTCATTCTTCATCCATATAGTAAAATATTATAATGAAACTGTAATAAAACACTGCAATAAATATCACACCAATACATAATTATACCTCCGTCTTTCGGGAAGGCTTAGTAAGATATTCCCGTCCTCCATCTCTTTTCTAGAGGACCGTTAACTAAGCACCTGCAAGTACAGCTTTTTACACGGAACAAATATGGACCCACAACTGAGGACGAAGGAAAGATGTAGGTAGGCTGCACCACTCTTCATAAGCTATTGATCCAGAGCATAAGAGAGATACAGTAGTCTTGTGGTCAGACTATAGAGGACTAGTGATCTTTCCAAACTATGCTAAAAAGATAAATGATATATAATTATACAAAAAATCATATACTCGTATATATATAAATTATGCTTGTAAGAATCTATAGGCCACCAATGTGACATCAGAAGATTACCCCCGCCCCCCAATACTAAAAAATGGCTTGACTTATAACATACATACTGTACATTATGTCATGATATGAAAGATTAATTATATATATATATATATATATATATATATATATATATATATATATATATATATATATATATATATATATATATATATATATAAATGATTCCTATGCGAGACAACATATGACTCAAACATTTCAACAGCATACCAATTTTCCTGCACGGATAAGAAGTAATGATCACGACTGTATAAGCAAACAGTACACACACACACACAAACACAAACACACACACACACACATACACACACACGCACACTTACGCTTGACATATATAACAGCGAAAGGTCGGTCATTCTTGAAGTCAATGTCGACGTCGCCCACAAAATACTCGACCAGCTGCGGGTTGCCCTCGAAGATGGCCCTCGTTTTGCTTTCGTCAAAGACCAGCAGGCGGGACGAGGCGGATAGCATCGTCAACTCCATGTGGCAGTACTGTGGGTATAGAAGGGAAACATGTAGGTGAAATTTAGGTACCAAACGATGAGTTGGTAAGGAGGCTTGAGGGTTTAGAAGAACAGGTAGGTTAAATGTAGGTACCTGTGAGATGGGTTGGCAAGGTAAGGGAAGAACCTTTTGTTGGAGGGTGACATTATTTTCAGTTATAGGAGAACCTCTTGTTGGTAAATTGACAGGTTGCTAATTCATCAAACCTATGCCATGAAACAAATCACCTCGATATTACTAATAGGGAATCTGCTGTTTCGTGACACTGTTTAGAGGTTCAGCAACCCTTCCAAAATACTGTCGAGAGTTACTACCATTAATGTAAGAGTGATGATACAGCATTTCATTCAGAGGATGACAGGAGACATTTCAGATCCTGGAGATAGGAGTCATTTCATATAAAAGAATTAAGAATTGGACAATTTAGTAACCGGGAGAGAGGAAAGGAGTTCAATTACTGGACACTTCAGTTTTTCTCTCGAGGCTGGAGACACGAAGCGAAGGGAGGCAAGGGATACATCAGTCACTGGTGTATACACTATACGAGTATACGCTTTGCCTATTGAGAGGTTGGAGACACGATACATACAGTTACTGAGAGATAGAGTTTACTTAAGGAGAGATTCTTATGTGGGTAAACTGGAGGGCTATATTGCATAAATCTTCTAATCTACAGTATGCTACGAAGCAGATCCCCTATTAACATTAAAATAGTTTTTTTCCTGATGAAATTGGCACACACACACACACACACACAAACACACACACACACACACACACACACACACACACACACACACACACACACACGTAAAATTAACGAGAGGAAATAGGAAGGTCAGAAAGCACATCCTCAACATAATTATGTAGACGACTGATAATAAAACTAGTGGCAGGCTGTGTGTGATCTTTACCACATCCTCTGTACTGATCTGGGGGTCCGGTCTGGCGTTAACTGAAGGTGAATAAAAGAGGTCGCATTTTATGTTTTGGAGTTTACATAGCCCTCTAAACACTGCAAGAAAACAGATCTCTTACTTATATACTAAATGGTCTGTTTTTTTATATAGTTTGTAGGAATCAGTAGCCAACTCTAAGGGGTTCTCAGATTTGAGTGTATTGTTGACATCAGCAGTTCTCCAATATTAGAAAAGGGAAGTCTAAGTATGCATGTCTTCCTGTATAAATATATATAGTGGCCACAAGCTACTAAAGTTTACGGTGAAATTCTACATAAACTTGCACATGTACTAGAATCGATTAAAGTCATAATGAAAATGGTATATCAGATGTCGTAGTCTTTGGGGATTCACAAAGAAAATAATGTACTGAACATTGCACCGGAAAATAATGCCTCAAATCTCGCATTTCAGCTCACGACAACTCTGCCGACAAAGAGCGTTCTCTTTGTAATTTATAATTTAACCCGGGCAACGCAGGATATTTCAGCCAGTGCACTATAAAATTCTCGTAATGGTTTTGTGCTACTCGGCTTTCCATCAATTCCATTAAGGGGGAGTCATCTGTTGAGAACAATTTAAATAACAATGATTTCTTCTAACTAAACTAACTATAAGGTACGGACTCAAACCTCAATAGATAATCTTGAGATCTGTTGTTGTTTTTATAGTTAATGATCTATATATCAATGCTGGCTTTTAATTAGCCCACAACTGGTACAGTCAGATTTTTAAGTCATGCCCGCTGTCATTACAAATCAGTGTAATCACCTGCATATGTTGCCGCATGTATGTTGCTGTATGTATGTTGCTGTATGTATGTTGCCGCATGTATGTTGCTGTATGTATGTTGCTGTATGTATGTTGCCGCATGTATGTTGCCGCATGTATGTTGCCGCATGTATGTTGCTGTATGTATGTTGCTGTATGTATGTTGCTGTATGTATGTTGCCGCATGTATGTTGCCGCATGTATGTTGCTGTATGTATGTTGCTGTATGTATGTTGCCGCATGTATGTTGCCGCATGTATGTTGCTGTATGTATGTTGCCGCATGTATGTTGCTGTATGTATATAGTTTTCAACAACCAAAAGTGACTGAGGAGCATAACCCTTAAGGGGAGGATACACTTTAGATACATTGGAGTGCCTTGATTCCTCCAAAGTATGCCAATAAACAGGACCAGATGAACAAAAATAGTGGTGTTCTGTTGCTTGGAATAATTTGGAGGAATCATAATCTCCAAAAATATCAGAACTATACCCTCCCCTTAATAGAGTTACCCCGAGAGCCAGATTTGATTTATGAGAGAGTAAAAAACAAAATCCTAATCCACAGACGAACCATGTAATCACAGTGACCTTTGGTGGTAATTAACAAACACAACTGTATACTGTCTGATCCTCCCTTTAAAAAATATATGATTGTGGGATCTCCTTCTTACCATAGCTAATAGGTTTCAGCACTGGACATATGCTACATACACATTACCGAGGTCCAGTTCATATCATCAACACTCACACACACACACACACACACACACACACACACACACACACACACACACACACACACACACACACACACACACACACACACACACACACACGTCATAGTGCTCATAAGTCATACAATCTTTTAGTCACTGATAGGGTTACATTTAATGAGTGTATAATATGATCCATCCATACCTTATCAATACATTGGATCACATCATGTACAAAAGGGAGCAATGTTATTAATTAAACCCATGTATTAATTAATTGGACCAAAGTGCTGGCTGGTGGTTTCAACACTGCTTGCTATCATTATGTCCATCACTGTTATGAATGTGTAGGTATATTGAGGTTGAAAGAAAGGGACACACACACAAACACACACATACACACACACACACACACACACACATACACACACACACACACACACACACACACGCACACACACACACACACACATACACACACACACACACACACACACACACACGCAGAATGTGTGTGTGTGTGTGTGTGTGTAGGAGAGTAGATAACATTTTCCTTCAGGCAATGTTTTCATTTTATTTCAGTGGAGTAATGGACGGCGTAATGTGAGTGAAATATTATAGTAAATGTAAAGTATGACCTTCCCTGGACTAATGATAAAATGAATCTCTCTCTTAAATAAATAAATAAATAAATAAATATAAAACACTCAGCACGGAATAGCAGTGAGAACATTTTAACATTTTTTTTTTTTCAGAGGTTACAAACACAAACCTATTCCTGGCAACACGTCAGAGTTTGGCAAGTAAAGGCTCGGATAGAAAACACCCATTATTATTTTCATTCCTGTTATATTTTTGTTTCAATTCTTAGAAAATCGACTCTATACAGGGATCGTGTTTTGTTTTGTGTTCACATAGTTATAATAAAAAAAAAATCGAGTTTTTTATGAGGCACAGAATAAGGCATAGCATGTGTTTATTATTATTTATTTATCTATATTTCTTACGGTGTGATTAATTGTATGTACAGTTGGGGAACAAAGTATCTGAACACCGTTGACGACTTCTGGTAACAATGTCAGTGATAAACACGTTAGGAATAGATAACATTTAATAATTACTACATAAGGATAACTGATATTGGGTGACGTCGACCAACCACAGACAGTGAAATAAAAGTTATCCTTCAATTCATAAAGACTTTCTCTCATTGATGTGTTTACTTTTGGGGATGTTGCCAGAAGCCGCCAACAGTGTTCAGATACATTATTCCCCAACTGTACATTTTTTGCACCACGCGGTCGGTGATTTTATGACTAATTAACGCATCACAAATTAATACGTACGGTGGTTAATTAATAAAGAGAGTAGTATTGGCTGCATCAATGTGGATAATTACTCAGTTCATATTGTCTCTTTTTGTTACCAGGATAATAATCTATAGTGAATGCAAGGCGAGGGTGAAAACGAGCCTATTCAGAAAAGTGTAAAGTGAATTATAAAACCCAATGATTACGGCACATACGAAGAGAGAGAAAATAAAGCACGGTAATTTTTATAAGTACAACAAAATAAGATCATAATAGATGAAATAAATGAAAGGTAAACCACAGTAAAGCACTTAGATAGAGAAAGTAAAGTAATTATTATATGTACAACAAAATAAAATCATAATAGATGAAGTAAATGAAAGGTAAACCACAGTAAATTGAAGTAAGGTAAATTTAAGTAAAATAGAAATGTAAATTATAAACAATATATTCTAAAGAAAGGTTATTAATTAAAGGTAGGCAAAGGAAAATTAATCAGTACATCACATTAGAGTAAAGTTATATTAATAAAAGGGGAAAAACTTATAACACACACACACACACACACACATGAAAAAACACACAAAAAAACACACATAATAATAATAATAATAATAATAATAATAATAATAATAATAATAATAATAATAATAATATTTATAATAAAAACAATAATAATAATAATAATAATAATAATAATAATATTTATAATAAAAATAATAATAATAATAATAATAATAATAATAATAATAACAAAAAAGAAGAAATGTTCTCCTCTTAGCCCAAACAAATGCGAGTGATGAGAGTCGGGGTAAAGCGGACATAAAACCCCGTCTCTCCAAACAACACTAATTGTACAAACGTTTTAAAGTTTTCACATTTTAATACGAGCACAGTACCTATACTCGCTGAATGAAAATGGGGAGAGTTAGTTTGAGTGTCAGATCCTTGTGTGTGTGTGTGTGTGTGTGTGTGTGTGTGTGTTGCTATCAAAACAAAGACAGGATAACAAATAATATATTCTTAAACCATGTCAGCTATACAAGTTTAATTGGATATAATTTTTGCTTTACTTGAATGGAGCCCGTCTGGTAAAAATCAATACTGTGTTTTCATGCCCAGGTCACCGTATAAACGAAACAAAGGCCATTTGAAACACACTGATTGTACAGCCACGAGTACTAATAAGTATACAGTTTTAGTCGAAGCTTTGAACAGTCCACCAATTCATCAACCAAGTCATTCCAATACATATGGATGTTTTGTTGTGCATTTATTTACTGTCTCTATGTATTCGAAGCACACCTGGATACTTATTAGTGCTCGTGACTGTACAATTGCCTGCACTTGTAACTGGTACAGGACTAGATGACTGACAACGCTGATTGTACCAGTTACAAGTGCTGGCAACTGTACAAACGCCTCCAGTAAACAGTACAACAGTACAACAAATTTTATCATAATCCGTCTGTACGTTTCTGATTTATATTGGTAAAGTTCAGAAGACTTCGTTTGCAAAGGTAAATATCTCTTTGTCACCATAAAAATGATATAATAGGTATGATGCTCTACCAATTGACGTAGGAAAATACAATGAACTGCAAACATTCCGCTACACTAACCTAACCGACCCTGTGAATAAAGAATGGTATATATACGGAATGTAATAGTAAGTGTGACCCCGTATTAGTCGCATCAGGTAACTCTAAAGGACCCTCTGAATAAATAAAGGTATAGTGAGTAATATTTAGTTTGATCCCATAGCAGTCGATGCAGGTAAACACAATGAACTTCAATCCTTCCACCAGACTGTAAATAAACAAACAATGATAAACTAGATTAGAGAATATGTGACTCCGGTCTAGTGAATACAGACAAATATATCAATAATGTTTATCAGACTTAGCCGACCCTATGAATAAACAAACGATGGTAAGGTAGATGAGAGTGAAGATGTGACTCCGGTTTAGTTAATAGAGACAAATATATCAATAATTTTCATCAGACTTAGCCAACGACCCTATGAATACACAATGGTATATTATTGGGTGACAGCTGGTGTGACCCCGTACTGATCAAGCGAGGTAAACACAACACAATTAAGTGGACAAAAGGCTACATCGTTTATCATACACGTCTGCCATAACGATTGGAGCAACAAGCAGGCAAGCCGGTCATTTAGTTCAGGTATAGAGGACAGGGTAAAGTATATAGAGGATAGTGTAAAGTAGAGGACAGGGTAAAGTATATAGAGGATAGTGTAAAGTAGAGGACAGTGTAAAGTAGAGGATAGTGTAAAGTAGAGGACAGTGTAAAGTATATATAGAGGATAGTGTAAAGTAG
Organism: Petrolisthes manimaculis; assembly: GCA_034508575.1. Classification (NCBI taxonomy): domain Eukaryota; kingdom Metazoa; phylum Arthropoda; class Malacostraca; order Decapoda; family Porcellanidae; genus Petrolisthes; species Petrolisthes manimaculis. The sequence goes on along the minus strand of JAWZYT010002928.1, from coordinate 24,843 downwards.
AGGACAGTGTAAAGTAGAGGATAGTGTAAAGTAAAGGACAGGGTAAAGTAGAGGACTGTTATAAAGTGGAAGGAGATAGGATGGGAAGGGAAGCAATGAGTGGAGGTGAGGACTTAGATAATGGGAAAGTGAAAAGGGGGGAAGTGGAGGGGGAAAGAAGGAACATACGAGGATAACGTAAAATTGTGAAAATGGGGCCGGAAAACAAAGGGAGAGGATAAGATAGAATTGTGAACATGGTAAATAGAGGGAAGGGAAAAACGTAGAAAAGTACAAACAATGTGAAAGAAAGAAGAGGATGATGTAGAACTGAGGATGTAATTTGGGAAGTGCAGAGAGGAGAAATACGGTGGCATGGAGAGCAGAATGGAGATGAGAAAACAGGGAGAGGAGAGTGTGGAAAAACAAAAGTAGAGTGGGAAAGGGGAAGCATGAGGTGGGGAACGTGGAATGAATAGGAAGTAGGGAAGTGGAAATGGTGAATGGAAGTGTTACAGAAAAAAACAAAAACATGTAATAAGAGTGTAAAGATGGGTGTTGTTGTTAGTTCAGTTAGAATAAGTATCCAGGTCAGCTTCGGATAGCCTGATTGAGTACTGGCACACACACACACAAAAAAAAAAAAAAAAAAAAAAAAAAAAAAAAAAACACGCACACACACACACACACACAAATAGATACGGTAATAAAAAAATGACGAAATATCAAATTGAAGTATCTTTTCAAGTGAACGACCTCCAGCAAGTATTAGACAAGATAATAGCGTTGTAAATGGTTCGGTGGTGTGTCATTTGATTAGATACTTGAACAAGATGGGTTTGGGCATTTCACATTGTACAAGATTAGTATTAAAAAAAAAAAAAAAAAAAAAAAAAAAAGGAAGGAGGAGGTGGTAGGGAAATTATACAAGGTTAAAAATTTGGTTAAGGGGGTGCAGGAGTAGGGGACAGGCTTGAGGGAGGGGGGGGGGGAGTTGGGGGTGCAGGAATAGGGGAACAGGCTTAGGAGGGTAGAAAGTCTGTCTGTCCCCTATTCTCATACCCTCCTATATAACCATCCCCGCACCCAACCAAGCCTGTCCCCCTACTCCCGCACACCCCAAACCCCCCCCAACTTGTCCCCTTATTTCCCGCACCCCCTTAAAAAAAGAAGATATAATATGGTGAAGAGGAAACCAGGAAAAGAGAAGGAGGGACTGCAAACACGAGGAAATTATTAGTAGGCAAGAATGGACCCGTGAAGAATTGAGAGGAGGTACATCCATGGCTCAGGTCAAAAGGGACGACGATAATAAACTTTGAAAAAATACTACTCAGTTGCTAAAAAAAAAAAGAGGCATGGTGTGTGTGTGTGTGTGTGTGTGTGTGTGTGTGTGTGTGTGTGTGTGTGTGTGTGTGTGTGTGTGTGTGTGTGTGTGTGTGTGTGTGTGTGTGTGTGTGTGGAATCAGAGAGTGGACTCGAGACCTATGGAAAAAAAAAAAAAAAAAAAAAAAAACGGCATTCGCACATTTCCGTAAGTTTGGGATTCTGACGTCACCCGAGTGTTTTATTGCCTTTTATAAACTCTCCATACATTTTTGTTTGTTAAGGAACCCCGTGATAATAGTATACAGTAGTAAGAAAATTGGAGGTTGGCGAGAGCTTACTATAGTCTGTTCAAAACTTGTGTTCCACTAGCCTCTATCTATCTAGCTATTTCTATCTGTCTATCTATCGCTATTTCTATCTGTCTATCTATCGCTATTTCTATCTGTCTATATATATCTATCTATTTCTATCTATTTCTATCTATCTATCTATCTAATTCTATCTATCTAAGCATAAGAGGCCAAAAATAACACAAGTTTTGAACAGAGTATAACACCGTCACGAAACACCAACCAATAATGAAGGAGCTTGTTTTGTGGCGTCGTCAGGAGGACTCAGAAGCCACCATGGAGGACTCATACACGATCACAACCACATGCAGGATCTTTAAGGGGGCGTGGGAATAGGGGAACAGGCTTGGGGGTGGGTGGTTTGGGGAGTGCAGGAGTAGGGGAACAGGCTTGGGGTGGGGGGGTTTGGCGGGGTTGTGGGGTGCGGGAATATAAGGGGACTGGCTTTCAACCCACTCCAAGCCTGTCCCCCTATTCCCGCACCCCCCCAGGCCCCCCTCAAGCCTGTCCCCTACTCCCGCACCCCCTTTAATCAAGTGTGGATGCTTCCGTTTCTTCACTTGTACATTTTTTGTTCTACTTTGTGTACGCTTTTTTTTTTTTTTTTGTCTCTGTTGTGAGTTAAGTTATCGAAGACAATTATTTTCTCTTGGGAGTCAACTTTACTCTCATTAAATACGGCCCCAGGGCTATATACGCAGAAAAGAGAGAGAGAGAGAGAGAGAGAGAGAGAGAGAGAGAGAGAGAGAGAGAGAGAGAGAGAGAGAGAGAGAGAGAGAGAGAGAGAGAGAGAGAGATGAGAGGGTAGAGAAAGGAAGGTAGAGAGAGAGGCATACAGAGTGAAAGAAGAGGAAAAAGAGAAACACTTGGAGAGGAAAGAAGGGAGAAAGAAGGAGGTAGAGTAACAAAGAAAAAGAGTAAAACGAAAGAGAGAGAGAGAGAGAGAGAGAGAGAGAGAGAGAGAGAGAGAGAGAGAGAGAGAGAGAGAGAGAGAGAGAGAGAGAGAGAGAGTGGCATTGACTGGAACAGGGCTGGGTTGGGCTGGGCTGGGCGTGGAGTGAGTGAGACAGGTGAGGGTTAGGGTGAGAGTGGGGGTGGGGGAGGGGGTGGGGGGGAGGGAGAGAGGGTCCATGATGGGCGGGGCTGGGTGGTATAGTAGTAGGTAGGGTGGGCGGGGAGAGACCACGCCCACCCTGGGAGGTACATGAGAGAGAGAGAGAGAGAGAGAGAGAGAGAGAGAGAGAGAGAGAGAGAGAGAGAGAGAGAGAGAGAGAGAGAGAGAGAGAGAGAGAGTGAGAGAGAGAGAGAGAGAGAGAGAGAGAGTGAGAGAGAGAAATAAGTGAACGAGGGATATATATAAAGATAGGAGAAAGTGAGAGAGGGGGGGGAATGAAATATAGTAAGAGAGGAAAAAAATGGAGAAGGTGAGAGAGGGTAAACAATATGAGAGAGAGAGAGAGAGAGAGAGAGAGAGAGAGAGAGAGAGAGAGAGAGAGAGAGAGAGAGAGCGATCAATGTAGAGCATCAGTATGTGGGCAGGGTAGAGGTAGAGGGAGGGGGGGAACCAGGAGAATGGGGTGGGGGGGAGGAGGGGTGCAAGGGAGAGAGGCAAGAGAAAGGCCTGGGCGTAGGGGAAAGGAACAGCACACACATACACACACACACAGAGAGAGAGAGAGAGAGAGAGAGAGAGAGAGAGAGAGAGAGAATGTGTGTGTGTGTGTGTGTGTGTGTGTGTGTGTGTTTGAAGGGGGAAAGGAAACAAGGAAAGGGACATGTGCAGGGAGACTATGAAAGGTGTATGGGGGGACAACACTATATAGGGTAAACACAGGGAGAGAGGGGCAAGGATCGTCAAGGAACACTTACGAAACGGAATGGGGCCAGGGTGATTTCTGAACTGGGAGATAAAATTAGGGAAGTGAGAGAGAGATTGTAGATGTAGGATGGGGTGAGGTTGTAGGAAAAGTGGAGGAGGGGGGAGGGATGCAGGGAAGAGCTTAATAGGGGAAGAAAATGGGAAGGAAAATCAGGGAGATAAAATATAGGGAAGTGAGAGAGAGATTGTAGATGTAGGATGGGGTGGGGTTGTAGGAAAAGTGGAGGAGGGGGGAGGGATGCAGGAAAGAGATAATGGGAAGGAAAATCAGGGAGATAAAATATAGGGAAGTGAGAGATTGCAGATAAAGGAGGTGGTGGTAATTGCGTATAGGAAGAGGGGAGGTTAACAGTAGATATAGAGAAGGGAAGAAATATGGGGTATGTTTAGAAAGTGTGATAAAGACAGGAGAGGGAAAGGGGCCAATAGGTAGAAGGGATGAGGGGGGGGGGTAGGAGAATGGTAAACATGAGACTGAAGTTGTGATAAAAATAGGTGAAGAAAAAGGGGGAAAACTGGAATGGGATAAGAGGGTAGTAAGAAGGGAGGGAAGCACAAGTAAGATGGATGGGGAAGGGACAGGAAAGGAAGAGAGAAAAGGAAAAAGGAACAGATATAAAGGAGAATAATAACGTGCGAAGAGGGGAGGAAGGGTAAGGGAAGAATGAGGTGTATATACGTTTGAAATATGAGATAAAGAAAGGAGAGTTATAAGTGGCAAAATGAAAGGCATTAACTGTGTACGAAGAGGGGAATGAGGTTTAAGAATAAGACGTAGGGGTTAAGGGGGTGTGGGAGCAGGGGATAGGCTTGGGGGGGGCGGGGGGGTTAGGGGGTTACGGGGGGTTTGAGGGGTGCGGGAGTAGGGGGACAGGCTTGGGGTGGGTTAGGGCGGTGCGGGAATAGAGGACAGACTTTCTACCCCCCCAAGCCTGTCCCCTACTCCCGCACCCCCTTAAGCCAATGAACAGAGAATGGCTAAAATGAGAAATGGAGAAATAAGAGAAAAAAAGATCAGATGATTAAACTAGGAAGAGAAAGAAGAAAGAGGGTAGATGAAGATACAGAGAATGGCTGAAATGAGAAATGGGGAAATAAGAGAAAAGAGATCAGAAGAAGGGGAGTGTTAAAGTAGGAAGAGAAGAGGGAAGGTTAATTAAACGAAGGAACAAAGGAAGTCTAAAATGAGAGATGGGGAAACGAGAGAGAAAAGGGGATTGAAGCAAGTGTAGTGACGATATGGGTATACAGGGATAGAAAAAGAAGATAGGAGTAAATGAAGGAACAAGGAATAGAGAGAGAGAGAGAGAGAGAGAGAGAGAGAGAGAGAGAGAGAGAGAGAGAGAGAGAGAGAGAGAGAGAGCAGACAAAGGTTAGGGGAATTGACTGAGGGAGAGTGAGTCAGTGCAAGGAGAGGTATGAGAAGAACAGGACAAGGTAAGCAGAGAGGCTGAGAATAGAAAGGGTGCAGATGGTATTATTATTATTATTATTATTACTATTATTTTTATTATTATTATTATTATTATTATTATTATTCAGTTTGGAGGAATCAGTAGCTTCTAACAATAGAATCTTCTCTCTACGGGCCATACTATTTGATATATTATAATTATCTTTATTATCTAATTCACGATTTTTCTGTGTCACTTCAAATCGTCAGGCGTTAGTCCAAGTGCAATATTTAAGTCATTAGTGATTGTGTATAATATATTGAAATATATCTTTAACTTTGCTTACAATAGAGGTGCTTGCCAACTATTAATAAAAATAATTACAATTCGTCAAAGAAAAGAGAAAATACCTGTACAAGTTAGTGTGGTCAGACACTGATTAAAGGCAACTCCAAAAAGTACGATAAGAATCACGGGATAATAATTATAATGGGAAATAATGAGTCCAGTAGAAAAAATAAATAAAAGGGAAAAAAAATACAGAAAACCTCATCATTAAATTTAGTGTTAAAAATATTGGTTTGTCTTGTGAACATTATTTTACCTCAACCCTGTGATTGGATTTGACAAGCTCCTTTGTTCCTTTGTTCCCTGTAAATAGTATAATATGTGTACTAATGATTTATATGTGGGTATATTATGTGTGTGTGTGTGTGTGTGTGTGTGTGTGTGTGTGTGTGGATATAACGTAATGTATATTATCCACGTCTATGTTCATGATACTTTTAATGCATCTATAATGATAATAGTGATAGTAATAATGAGTAATAATAATAATAATAATAATAATAATAATAATAATAATAATAATAATAATATTAATAATAATAATAATAATAATAATAATAATAATAATATTAATAATATTAATAATAATAATAATAATAATAATAATAATAATAATAATAGTAATAATAATAATAATAATAATAATAATAATAATAATAATAATAATAATAATAATAATAATATTAATAATAACAATAATAATAATAATAATAATAATAACAACAATAACAATAACAATAATAATAATTATAACAATAATAATAATAATAATAATAAAAATAAAATTAAAACAATAATAGTAATAATAATAATAATACTGATAACAACAATAATAAAAATAAAAATACTAACAACAGCAGCAACAACAACAACAACAACAAAAGCACCAACGACAATCATCATCATCATCACATTACAAAAGAACAAAAAGATAGATAAATGTTAGAGAGTGGCAGAACATAAAATAACAGTGTTTGCAGACAGACGGTGATGAAATATGATGGTCACTCAGTCAGCTCTCGAAATAAATGAATGATGATATGAATTGGTATAGCGTAATAATGTATATATTTTCTTGTTTTTAGTTTGGAGTTGGGGACATTTTAGAATTATTTCTGTCTTAAGGGGGAGATAAGATACAGTGTTGGTTAATCAGGAATAAATGATTCCTCCAAACTATTCCAAGCAACAGAACACCATTATTTTTGTTAACTTGGTACTGTTTCTTGGCATACTTTGGAGGATTCAAGGGACTCCAATGTATCTAAAGTGTATCCTCTCCTTAAGTAAACCCTGAGGTATCCTGGGTTTTTCATGTAATATTTCATTCACATCGTTTTTCGTTGTCGAAGCATATTGTTATTGTTGTTTCTACTACTATTTTTATTACCGTACTGTTACTGTTACTGTTATTATAAACATTGTTATCTTGGCCAGGGTTATACTGGATTAAACTATTTCTTAGTCCCCTTTTCACTTCCATACTCACACTCTTACCCTTCATTATTCTCCCCAGTGATCATATGACCTGTCTATCCCTCAAATATTTAAACTCTTTCACTTCCTCCATCATCTCACCTCCTAGAGTTTCTCACATTCAGTCCCAGTTGGTATTCCCACTCTGTAAGGTGTGGCAAAGTCAATCACTAAGTTTCTGCCCTCTCAAATACCATCACCTTACTTTTACCTACCTTCAGTTTCACGCGTTTACACATGGACTGAAACTCATCTACCACCCTCTATAACTCCCTTTCACTCTCAGCCATCAACACAGAGTCATCCTCAAAATAAACTTGCCACCAAAGACCACTTTACTCTATACAGCCTCAGCTTCGCCCCCAGGCCATTCACTTTAGCCTTCATTTCTCTCATACAACCATCCATCTATAAATTTAACAGCCATGGTGACATAACACACCCCTGTCTCAGCCCTACACTCTGCATAAAAGACCTCAATGCCTTTCAGCAAAGACCGTAAATCCTCAACACTTCTGTCATGGCACTCCTCCTTTCAAAGTTTCAACCCATGGCATCCTATGCCTTCTCTAGGTCCCTGAAGACAGCATGTAACTTCCTACCCTTCCCAATATATTTCACCACTGTTGCTTTTAATGCAAATATCTGATCCACACATCCTCTACCCTTTCTGAACCCTCCCTGTTCCTCACTAACTTTATTCCCTGTTATTTCAATCAGTCTTTCAATAAGAAAGAACCTTCCTACACACCTTCTCCGGTACCGGGTATACAAAGAAGGCTTATTATCCTATATCTACCACACTCATCCTTACTCCCCATCCCCTTATACAAAGGCACAATTATGGCTCTCCTCCAATCCTCTGGCACCCCTCCCTACCTCCAAGCCAATGTGCATAAAAGTAACATATGATAATATATCGTATACACTATATTATCTCACACTTGTTGCCCTGGCTGTGTCGACACATACTTTATTAGCCTTATTCAAGCAATGTTTGTGAATGTATTCACACAATAAGTATGTTTTAAAGTATATTATGGTGTCGTTCATTGTATTTTTATTATAAGCATTCATACTGTACTGCAATGTATGTTATGGCTTGGTTCCACGTCAGCCAGTACAGTATATCGGTTCATACAGTACTTCAGTGTACATTGTATGTTATGAATTGGTTCAACATACATTCAGTACTTCAATTAATATTATATGTATTCAATAGTTTGATTCAACAGACGGGTGAGGTGAGGTGCCTTCCATGTGCTGCCTGCCAGCTTACCTTCAAATCCCACTGGCTTTGAAAGGGTCTGCAGGGAAGGAGGGAAGGGCCTTTGTTTGGTGAGTTATGACGCGTGAATCATGTACACCAAGGCAACCATAGTGCTACTCACCTCAACAAGTCATATTGATTTGACTAGGACATTCACTGCCAGTATAAAAGGGGGCATTATATATATACATTTTTATATAAACAAGACTTAAGGGGGAAGTACAATATTGGTATACTTGGAACAACTCTGATTCCTCCAAACTATTCCATGCAACAGGTCACCATTATGTTTGCTAATCCGGGCCTGTTGCCTGACATACGGTATATACTTTGGAGGAGGATGGCGTTCCAATATATTAATAGTATACCGACTCTTTAAATGCTCAGCTGGACAATTCTTCGGCCAATTTTTTTCATCTTTTTAATTGTCCCTTATTGCTTTGTTAAGTTATGTTTTCCTCTTTAAAGCTTGCTATCCTCCCCTCTATTATTCTTATTGGTTGCAGTGAACGTGTTTGCTCTCAGCCGTGTGCATTTACTCTCCACTGAACCCATTTGCTATTTTAATGAACACATATACTCAACACTAAATAAACAACCTCTCCCCTGGTTGTACATATTCTCAACTGAACGCATTATCTTCCTCGTAACACAAACCCAATCGCCTTTACTCCTCCCGATGGTAAGGTTATAAAAGATGCATCTATAATCCCGACACGAAGGAGGAGGGGAAACCAGCTTATATTCCCAAAAGAGAGGATGAAATATTGGCTCAGGTATATGGCTCATAATCCCAAGAGAAGAAGGGATGGAATATTAGCCCTCGACGGTACAGTTTCGGGCACAAGAAACAAACACACATCGAGCATAATGTATGGGAAGTGGACTGGGCGATATACTTTGTTTACATTGGTGTGTACTGTGCTTCCTTATGTTCAGTGTGTGTGTGTGTGTGTGTGTGTGTGTGTGTGTGTGTGTGTGTGTGTGTGTGTGTGTGTGTGTGTGTGTGTGTGTGTGTGTGTGTGTGTGTGTGTGTGTGTGTGTGTGTGTGTGTGTGTGTGTGTGTGTGTGTGTGTGAAGTAAACTAAAACTAAACTAAAAACTGGGGCCCTTCAATTGGGTAGCATTGGGTAGGATGAGACGTTGTGTGCAGAGGCGAGCACATCCTTTCTGCTCAGTGAGGGGCTGTTGCAAGTGTGTTTATGTCTATTTCCTGTGTCAACAACTGTACATACATACACATTTGAGAATCTGTATCGCCTGCTCTACCAGTACCCGAGGCGAGCGATCAATATTCCCCATTCGAACTGAAGGAAGCCATGAGTGTAATATAGATTTTTATTTTTTTACTCTCTACTCGGGTAAACCTTGCAATGTTGCCAGATTGGAAGAAGGTGAAGATTACTCGACAATAGATCAGCGGGCGTGGCAACTGAGTGATGCCCCACCCAGCTCAGCTACAGGTCCCTCACCCCAACCCCCAACCCCGTACCACTGCCTCACTATAGATTCCCCCATGCCGTCCCACCCAGTAACAGTAGGTCCCTCTCTCAGCCCCATCTCGCCAAGCTCAGCTACAGCAGGTCCCTTCCCCTCCTCCCTTCCTTCTTCCAGTTGTGTTGCCCCGCTATAGGACCCTCCCCCCCCCCCCTGTCTCGCTATTTTATAAGTCCCTCTCTCCCTCTCAGCTCCACCCCACTCCACCCAGGTATAGAATGTTACAGGTCCCTTTCTCCCTCTCAGCCCCACCCCACTCCACCCAGGTATAGAATGTTACAGGTCCCTTTCTCCCTCTCAGCCCCACCCCACTCCACCCAGGTATAGAATGTTCCTCCGTCTTCCGTCACACTACCCGTTCCTTGCACCGTCCCATCCCATTACACGCCCCCAGCCACCCCATCCCATCCTACTACAGATCTCCTCCGCCCCGTCCCATCCTACTGAGACTCGTTTCCTTCCCCAGCCTCTCTCTCTCTGTCTCTGTCTGTCTGTCTGTCTGTCTGTCTCTCTCTCTCTCTCTCTCTCTCTCTCTCTCTCTCTCTCTCTCTCTCTCTCTCTCTCTCTCTCTCTCTCTCTCTCAAAACTTAAGAGGTTCATTATATTGTTGTGGTCGAAGTGGAAGGTTACTGATGAACAGCTGAATTCTCCTCCTGACCACACCAAGTACAAGCAAGTTCAGAATACTAGTAAATAGCCTACCACCCCTGGAGATCTGTTTTATAGCATTGTATAGGGGAATCAGTAGACCTCCAATTTAACCCGAAGAGCGTATATTTATCCGGAATGCTTAGATTTTAACAGTTAACCTTGAAGTATTTTCCATGCGACAAGACAGAATATTATGATCGTCTGCATGGTGTTGGAAAATAAAAGTTTGTAAATTGTCAAACGTCAGCTAGTGTTGGTAAATCTGGAGAAACACATTTTCTCCAAACTATTCCAAGCAACAACAGGAAGGACACCATTATATTTTGTTCATATGGTCTTGTTTCCTGGCATACTTTGGAGGAATCAAGGCACTCCAATGAATATAACAAAAGTGAATAAAGTATCCCCTTAACATAGAGACGAAAGAGATTTTTTTTTATAATGTATGAGTCACAAAATCTCTCGTCTATAAAAATACAATAGGTGAGGTGACTGAAAATACAATAGCTCAAAGGGAGGTGGTTCAAAAATACAGTAGCAGCTCGGAAAGTGACTGAAAAATACTACAAAAAAAAAATACAATAAGTTAGATGTGTACTTAATATTATAGAAGACGTTATGGAATTTTGCCTTCGTCGAGAGAACTTAGATCGATCGTGAGGTGAGGTGAGATGGTGGTAGTGGTAGTGGTGGTGGTGGTTATGGTAGTTGTGGTGGTGGTGATGGTGGTTATGGTAGTTGTGGTGGTGGTGGTAGTGGTGGTGGTGGTGATAATAGTTGTGGTTGTGGTAATGGTAGTTGTGGTTGTGGTGGTGATGGTAGTTGTGGTGATGGTGGTAGTTGTGGTTGTGGTGATGATGATATTGGTGGTGGTGGTGATGTTAGTGGTTGTGGTGGTGATGGTAGTTGTTTTAGTGGTGATGATAGTTGTGGTTGTGGTAGTGGTGGTGGAAATGGCGTTGGTCTGAATGGTAACGTAGCGGTAAATAATGGTGGTAGTCTTAGTGGTGATAGTGGCCCCCCTTCTCTCTCTCTATCTCTCTCTCTCTCTCTCTCTCCTCTCTCTCTCTCTCTCTCTCTCTCTCTTAGGGACACGGAATTGAAGGGGAGAGAGTATCAGGAGACACAGGAGGAAAAACCAATGGGTATGGTGTTGTGGTCGTATTGGTTCCTCCACAAAACAACACATGTACTGAATATAATTAGGGAGTGTGTTTCGTGACATAGTTTGGAGGAATCAAGAGTAACTAAGATTATGCTATGAACATTTTTATCAGGAAATTATCAGACCACAGTACTTAATTAAAGAGGGAAATTTTCTGTTCGTATTTCTGGAGCAACTGAATCCTCTAAAAGAATCGAAGCAACAGAACACCATTGTTTTTGCTCTTCTGGTCCTGTTTCCTGACATACTTAGGAGGAATCAAGGCACTCCAAAGTAACAAAAAAGAATTACCACCTTGAGGGAGTCAGTCAGTCTTCTCTTGTTGGTTAAAATGATTGACACACGTAGTTTTAAAACATTTGAGGGCCCTTACTGGAGCTCTATGAACCCTCCAAATAATCCAGGCCACAAAACGCTTCATTGTTTCGAAGAGGGAATCTGTTGCCTGGAGTAGTTTGGAGGGTTCATAGAGCTCCAGTAAGGGCCCTCAATTTTTTTTAAACTACGGGTGTAACTCCTGATTCCTCCACGTTATGCCAGGAAACAACAGCTTAGTACCTCAATTAATATACGAGTGTGAGATCCGTTTTGTGCTATAATTTGGAGTAATCCATAGATATAAATATATAGATAGAAATAGAGACAGATAGATAGAGGAAAATGGAACACAAATTTTGAACAGAGTATAGTCTAAGATTATTTTTCTCCTTGCTCTTGGTTTACTATTCTAAATTTAATATTCTCTTTCTTCCCTAAGCATTTTCACCCCGAGAGACAGAGAAAACTGGATGAGTCTGTTACACGTCAACTCTGAACTAACTCTGAACTAAAAAAAAACAAAATAAAAAACTAAAATATAAAAAAAAGCTCCAGACCACGCACCTCACTTCACTCCAAGTTGTGATGATAAGAGTGGAAGGAAGTGTAGGGGGATTCAAAACTCGACGGAAAAACTTGGCCAGAAAATAAATGAGTAGATTTTTTTTAAAGTAAGGATGTTTTTAATTATGTAATATAATAACAAAAGCGGATTAAAATAGGTTACAGGATTTGCTTGTTTGGTAGCAGAATGAGCTGAATTTGATATTAATATCTTTCATTCATTGAAAATTTATATAACTTTCAAGTTGAACAAAATATTTTGGAAGGCATAACAAACGGAATACGATTGTCTATTGGAACACGGTATATTTCTGCTAATTCTTAAGGGGAGAGTAGACTTTTGGTACATTGGAGCATATTGATTCCTCCAAACTATGTCAGGAAACAGGACCAGATGAACAAATATAATGGTGTTCTGATGCCTGAAATAGCTTGGAGGAATCATTTGCTCCAGATTTACCAACAGTGTCCTTCCTCCTGTACAGTGTTGGTAAATCTGGAGCAATTGATGCCACCAAACGATTCCAAGCAACAAACCACCATTATTTTTGTTAATCTGATCCTGTTTCCTAGCATATGTTGGGGGAATCAAGGCACTCCAATGTACCAAAAGTATACTCCCCCCTTAACTCAACTCGCTACTATAAAAATATAAACAGAAACATTAAACCTTAGCCAAGTGACCGAACACTAAACACTATCACGGTGACGGGATTCGAACTGATGATCCCTTGGCTTCGAACTGCCAACGAGCATTCCAGTTCCATGTAGTTTAAGATACAACAGTACCAAGTAGCTTATTTATTTCTTCTTTAGTCATTAAATTACAGAGATATAAAGATTAATAGAGTTAAAATTCATCTCTTATCAAAAACGTTAACAAATGAAATTATTAGCGTCGACTAAAATAACCAATAAAAAAAACAATAAATAACTTGAATAACGCCAGATTTAATATACAAAGATTATTGACTATTAATTTTACTACCTCGTTAAATAAATGACTGTACATGAGTTCACTCCACCATTTGTACATTGAAAATTTGTCTAGTGGTCCATGGGTGTAAATGTTTGATGTGATTGTGTCTCCATTTACATCCTAATGAGCGATAACGTTCAGAGGGTAGCCAGCCTAGTAGTAGTGTTGGTAAATCTGGAGCAACTCTGATTCCTCTGTACTCACTCGATGTAACACCCGTAGTTTTAAAACATTTGAGGGCCCTTACTGGAGCTCTATGAACCCTCCAAATAATATAGGCCACAAAACGCTTCAGTGTTTCGAATAGGGAATCTGTTGCCTGGAGTAGTTTGGAGAATTCATAGATCTCCCAGTAAGGGCCCTCAAATGTTTTAAAACTACGGGTGTGAGTACTTTATTTTTTACCCTCCAACGTTTTAGTAATTGTATTATAATCGTACAATTACTGCTTAATCCAATGAAATAAACCAAATCTTCCTAGCTTATGTAACAGGTGCGCTAAGTGTAGAATTATATATACTATTCAAAGCAAAAAAAAGGTCACTATTAATTTCGTTCAACTGATGCTGTTTCCTGACATACATACTTTGGAGGAATCAAGAGGCTCTGATGTGCAAAAAATATAACTTCCCCTTAAAACAAAAATCGTGTAAAAAGAGTCACTCTGTGCTTTTCACTGGTAAATATATAAGAGAATATTCACTTTACTTTTATATTCATCAACATAAAACAAACTACAGAAAAGAGGGTCAAGCATTTCATAACTCTTTTAACTTTTAGATATATATTTTTTGCTTTTTATTATTTTTTTATTATTATCATTTTTTTTTTTTTTTGTGACTGGGAAACGACAAGAGAAAAATGGAAGCACGACTTATTTATACAAAACATAAGAACATCCACTTTATAAAATGTATAATATTACACACATTCCACTACAGAAAAGAAAGAGGGTGACTCAAGCCTTTTATAACTCTCTTAACTTTTTATTTTTATATATATATATTTTTTTTTGTCACTTGGGGAAACGACGAGAGAAAAAAATAAAAAAATTCAAGCACAACTCGTACAAGTTTCACGACTCCAAATCACGTTACTTTAGTCCGTGCTCATAACTCCATAACTTGAATGGGAGGGAGAGGGAAGGAGGGAGGGAGGGAGGGAGGATGAATATGCAGTAAAAGAAACCAGGCCTGAAGAAGAGAGAGTGAGAGAGAGAGAGAGAGGGGGGGGGGGATAAGGTGAGAGAGGGTAGACAGTGTGTGTGTGTGTGTGTGTGTTGGAGACAGAGAAAGAGATTGAAGAAAGGGGATGGGCAGACATTCATTGAAGTAGCAAGGGAAGGAAAGGTATAAGAAGGGAATAGGGAGGGGGAGAAGGGATGGATGGGAGGGCAGAGAGTGGAGGAGTATATGAGGAAAATTGGGAGGGAGTGGCAGGTAGAGTAAGGTGGTGGGAGCATGGAGCTAGAATATTCTAGCTCCATGGGTGGGAGAGAGGAGAGGAAATGAGAGAGACTGGAGGAGGAGATAAGGAGATTTGGGAGGGAGTGGAGGGGAGGGGAAGGTAGGGTAGGAAAGGGGAGAGAATTGGGTATAGAGGAAGGGGGTTGGTTGGACCGGAGAGAGGAGAGGAAATGAGATAGCATGGGGATAACTAGTGCAGGGAAATGGGAGCAGAAAGGGGTGTGTGGGTAGAAGAGTGGGTAGAAGAAGAGGGGGTGTGGGGTTAAGATAGGGGGTGCCGGAAGGGTAAAGAGAAAAATGGTAGTGGGTGGTGGGTGGGGAAGGCAATGGAAAATGTGTGGAAACGATTGGAGAGAAATGTGAAGGGGGAAAGGCAAGTTTTTTTTTTTAAAGTGATGAGTGGGTAGATAATGATATTCAAAGATGGTGAGGAATGAAATAAAGAAACAAGAGGGATGCAAAGAGGAGAAGAAGGAAGGAAGAGGGATGCATAGAGGAGAAGAAGGAAGGAAGGAAGAGGGATGGGGAAAAGAAAAAGGGAAGAGAGGAAAGTGGGGGAAGAGTAACGAGGAAGATAGGAGAGAAAGAGTTGATAAGGGAGAGGGAGATGGTAGGTAAGGGAGGTAAGTGAGGAAGAGTTGAAAATGGTAGGTAAGGGAGAGAGAGGAAGGGATGTGGGACCTTTAGACAAAACACTAACTAACGCATGTAAAGCGGATGTGTCACTAGAGACTGTATGTACCCGGGCCAAGCTAGACTGCCAACAAAGACTACAGTATAGACGAGGAGGTGGATACACTTATTACTAGTACTGGAAGACCATGTAGCAAGAGGGGAGAGGAGTGACAGCAAATACGAAGGTGGAGAGGAGGGACAGTTGAATAATTGATTGGGTTTGGCTCGTGTTCCAGAGTGACTTAATTGTACACATCACTGTTTATAAGCAATACGCCCATGTGATTGTCATACTCTACACTCTCACTCCTCACATTCATTCATTCATATCTTCACTCATTCATTCACTCATATCTTCACTCATTCATTCACACATTCGTTCACTCACTTTCTAATTCATTCACTCCATCATTTCTTCTTTCACTCATCTGCATTACCTTCCTCTTCTGTCATTCACTCGCTCACTCAGTAACTCTCCCAATCATTTATTCACATTCTCATTCCCTCACTCTTCCTGTCATTCATGCATTCATTCGATATCTCATTCCATCGTTCATTCACTGATGTTTCCATTCATTCACTTACTCCCTCCCTCCCTAGATAGAGGCTAGTGGAACACAAATTTTGAACAGACTATAGTATACTAACTCCATGTGTACGTACCACCCTTTCATGTGTCCAACTGTACATTAGGGCCCCTCCAGAATATGCCAGGAAAACAGGACCAGATTGACAAAGATAATGATCATTTACCTATTTGAACTTATTTGATTATTTATTTATATATTAATTACTTAATTTACTGATATTTTCATTGATTAATTCATTTCGTTTCGTACGTACTGATTGTGATTATATATATTCAGTTTATTAGTTTATTCTGATGATGACGCTGCTTGGGGAGTGAAATTGGGTGGATGCGTATCAACTAAAAGTGTACGAGTGTATAAATTATATGTTTGATGTGGACATAATAATGATTGAATGAGAGGACTGGCAGTATTCCCTCGATAGCGGTGCATGTGTTGGCCAGAAATATATATGTGACGAAGGAGACAGCTGTTGATTGGCCGAGTGACAGCTTGGTGAAGGAAGGGACTACAAATGTGACGAGGCGGCAAGGAAACATGGAGAGGGAAATGGAGAAGAGGGAGGTACGGAAGAGGAACACTCCTCCTTCCCTCACACATAAACACACACACACACTCCTCCTCCTTCTCTCACACATAAACACACACACACACTCCTCCTTCCCTCACACATAAACACACACACACACACTCCTCTTTCCCTCACACATAAACACACACACACACACTCCTCCTTCCCTCACACATAAACACACACACATATATATTATCACCTGATAGTCGAATCCAAATATGTACTTAAATTAATAATGGTTGGCTGGAGGATAGTCAGTCACCCCAGCTTCTCTCTAGTGACACTCTGGTGGGAAGTGGGAAGGAAAAACGTCTGGTATTTCAGGATCAAAGTCCAAAGGGAGTGACGGATGAGAGAGAGAGAGAGAGAGAGAGAGAGAGAGAGAGAGAGAGAGAGAGAGAGGAGAGAGAGATGACTTTCATTTACTTAGTGATATATTTAATATTATTTTTAAAGGTTGTAAAACTTTTCCATGACATTCATGTAATAATCTGGGGAACACCGTTATATCCTACACTTTTAAAAGTATCTGGTGTTTTTAGATACTTAAGAGTTCTTCATCTGTAAATTCATTTATTTCTAGTACCGTAAGTTACCGTCTGTTACCTGTTGGAAGGTCAGAGGTTCTGGCAAATTAATAAGTGAAAGCCACTTTTAATAATATTTACGAAAAGCAAGCTACAATAGAAATAAACTATAAAGGGTAGTATATACATCTAAGACAATAAAGATATTACTTTAAAATTACAGGATTATCATTGTACTTATCAATAATGAATAGAAGATACACCTACAAAATGTACACACCATATAATCCCAATAAAATTTCCCAAGTACAAAGAAAAGAAAAAATATACTTTGTATATATATATATATACATATACAGAGAGAGAGAGAGAGAGAGAGAGAGAGAGAGAGAGAGAGAGAGAGAGAGGAGAGAGAGAGAGAGAGAGAGAGAGAGAGAGAGAGAGAGAGAGAGAGAGAGAGAGAGAGAGAGAGAGAGAGAGAGAGAGGAAATGGAAAGGGGGAGGATAAGAAAATGGAGAAAGAGAGGAGAATTGGAAAGCGTGCGGTGAGGAAAGTCGGATAGAGAAACACAAAGAATAGAAGTGGGAAGACAGAAAAGAGGAGGAGAAGGGAGAAAAGTAGAGAGAATAGGGGAGGAGGTAAGGTATAAGGACTGTAAAAATAGAATAAAGAATGAAAAGGACTACAAAGGAATACAATGGACTTCCAAACAGTAACACATGTATTGGTACTTGCTATGTGTTTGTGTTATACTGTACATGTGCTAAGACAAATCTACATAGAAGAGTGAGTGAAACTATAGTACAGAGGTCAGCCGTCCCCACTCACCGCTCCTCCCCGCTGAAGAAGGCAAGAAAAGAATATATATTATGATATATGGACAAATAGTCTAGCATGATATTTTTTGTATGGGAACATTAGGAAGAAACCATATATATCTATTGTACACACAAGATAATTGATAATCATTCAGACTGTTTACATTTTTTTTAAGCAATATAAATAAAGTTAGATTATTTAATCATAATGATTATTGTAAATGTGTGTTGTATATTATCACAATTCAAATACATATAGAGCAGGGTGAGTATTATTGGCCAGATGTTTCAGTAAAGTTTCACCCATTCCAAGTTAATATTTACGACAAAATTGGAAAGAACATTTGCTTCATTTGAGTTCAAGCCTTATCCAACTATCAAGAGGCGGTCATCTGTTTTAGTTGACTAAAGGCTACTGATTCTTTCAGACTATCTATGCATCTAGGAAACTCACTATAATAATACTAAATACTTAATTTTGTCAGTGGGGATTTGTTTTGTAGCATTATTTTGGAAGATAAAACTCTCTCTCTCACTCTCTCTCTCTCACTCACTCACTCACTCACTCTCTCTCTCTCTCTCTCACTCACTCTCTCTCTCTTTCTCAGATAGAGGAGAGTGAAAGGGAAGAGAAGAGGCAAGCGGAAAGAAAAGTAACGGCGTGGAGAGACAGAAAAATGGCCTGAGTAGAGAAAAATACAGAAGGAGTGGAAGAGAGGAGAGGAAAGGAGAGGAGAAGAGAGGAGAGGAGAGAAGAGAGGAGAGGAGAAGAAAGGAGAGGAGAAGAGAAGAGAGGAGAGGAGAAGAAAGGAGAGAAGAGAAGAGAGGAGAGAGGAGAAGCGATGGTTGAAGCAGCAAGAATAACTGGGGGGTTGCGGCAATATGTGGACAGGCGCGGGGTGGTTAGAAAGCCTGTCACCTATTCCCGCACCCCCTACCCCCCCCCCAAGCCTGTCCCCTACTCCCGCACCCCCTGAAACCCCCCCAAGCCTGTCCCCCTATTCCCGCACCCCCTAAATGGAAGAACCTCTTTTGGGTGAACTGGAAGGCTACTGAATCCTCCAAACTATATCATGAACAACGGATTCCTCCATACTATTCCAAGCAACAGGACAACATAATTTTTGGTAAGAGGGTCCTGTTTCCTGGCATACTTTGGAGGAATGAATGCGCTCCAATGTATGTACCAAATATATACTACCCCCTCAATGGTCCTATTCCCAGACACATTATGTTCATATAGTAAAACTCAAAGCGTTAGTTAGTTTGTTAGTTTCGTTGGGTCGATATCGTTTTCTACGGAACCCGATAATTGGCCGCAGGAAAATGACTACGAATGCCATAACCCCAGTGGCAATTACTATGACCCGTGATATAATGCCTTAGATGCAGATATATAACCTCGACTCAGACGGAAAGGAATACTGACAATGAAATGATTAGAAGGAGAAGGAAGATGAAAAAGAGGAGAGGAAGGAGGGAGATGACAAATACAAAGCTATCACAGACAATACGTGACATGGTGGTCTTGTGGGAAGTTAACCTACAAAAAAAACTACATTATTAGTTGAAGAAAGAGATAGATAAAGAGCAAGACTCGTCCCCACCCATCACTCCCACTGACTACATCGGTTGGAAATAAAAATAAATGATAGTATTGTACATAATAATGCAATAAAGATCAAACGAAGAGAGATTTAGAAAAATAAATGAATAAATAAGAAAAACATCTATTATCTACTACTACCGGTACTTGTAAAAAGAAAAACGATAGCAATTAAAATATCTCTTCTTGAAAGAATTAATCGAGCCAGCGGCCTCTGTCCTCATGAGGCTTTTTGAAATAACACGTCTTCGAAGTCATTGGTATCGCTAGTCTATAAAAACCTTCACATCTAAATGCACCGGTTCCCAAAACGCTCAAGTAGCAAGATCCATTGGTATTAATAATAAATATGTTCATATACTCACTACTTAAACAGGGCTCGAAAGG